>BMAO01019066.1:0-54397 GCA_019973975.1 Trichonephila clavata
AATTTCTTCTTCATTTAAAAGAGTGGGATAAAAATTTTAGCTTGCTGTTATAATGACAGACAGGGTTGACAATTGACAATCTCAGACTATAAAGGAACACGTTAATTTCTGGTTAACATATTTAATTATGTTTCTTGGATAATATATGTAATGAAATGCAGTGGACGAAACATTTTTCCTACTGCTCACAGACAAAGACAACACGTGCACTACAGAAATTAAAATGCACTTTATCATTCAATTTAATGTAGATCTGAATGTAATGCAATATTTAAGTTTTTCATCCATTTCTCGAACTACCGAAATGTGTAAATTTTCGTACATATGATATTGAAATGATTTAAATACATACAATACATAAGTAAACAGTATTAAAGTTTACTTTTGTTAGTAGATAGGTAATCTGCGCAAGCCCCTCCGTGCCATCTCAACGCCCCCTAATTTTCTCTGGAACTTTTACTGTTTCCCGGAAAGCCTCAAACGCCAACAAGGGGGCGTTATCGCCCACGTTGTGAACCTATGGTCTAGGCTTTCAAGCTTGAAAGGGACATAGGAGAAAGATAGGCTAGTCTGGTATCGGAGCAGTGATTAATCAAATTGAAGGTGAATAACGGATATTTTATATTTGCTAATTGACTTACTTAAGGCGACGATTGTCACTGAGATTAAATCCTGATTAAATTGATAAGAAGTCAAAGTGATCGCCTGGAGTAAGAGTGGTTAGTATAACTATTTTCACATAACTCGCTTACCTTGTTTATTGCCAACTTAGTGCTTATTTGAGGGCCTCTCTTAGTCTGGATTGATTGTATTAGTGTGGTGATTATAATATTGTGAGAATAAATTAGATTATTTGGTGGACTACGGTTAGTGTTCCCTCCAATCCTCTTACACCTTTAGGTTCGAAAGGTAGGTTATTACAACTTGATTATAAATGATAATCCCAGCATAGAACTGAAGGGGTGCGCTGCTTTCCATTCGAGACGGGAATCCATTCTAGGTGAAAGTCCGACTTCTTTTTCTTAAGAAACCTCCATGCCTTATTTGGGATTCGAACCAGAGCCCACTCTATTACAAGCCGAATATCATAACCACCATACTGTCGGGGCGGCAGCAGAGTAATTAAAAATAGCATGCAAAAAATTTATGAAAATTATTCAAATGAGCAAATTTATGATAAGCCTTAGAGGGAGACGCTGAATGAGATCCCAGATCACCAGAGACGGAATGTGGTTGCTGCCTTCAGGCTGGAAAACGGGGCAATAATGAATTTAATTCAATGAATTTTTTTACAAATAATGAATTTTATCAAAAAATATATTATGACAAAAGGAGAAAAAACTTTTAACGTTTTAATCGGTTTAAATAATTTTAAAAATAACATATCGACTTGGTGGATATAAAAACGCAAAATTTTGCATAAAGCAATTAAATATTTTATGATTTAACGTAGTAAAATGTGGGGTACTAACTCAAAGTTGCCGATTTCGTCAGTTGACAATGTATTTGCTTGCAGTTATTTTATAAATTCAGAACTTGACATGTGTTGACATTATATAAACAATCACTTTGATGTAATTTTTAATGTGATATATCAGGTTTCATTATTTTAAACTACATTTTTTACAGTATAATTTTTTGGAAAATTGGAAAGGAAATTTTATTGGAAATGAAAACTATTTGGAGAATAATGTTTAAATTGATAACATATCTCTTAAAGACTTTTATATTCCTTTTTTATCTTAAGTGAAAGTTTAAAGACAGCTTTTTGAACTTTTGATACTGGATGATGATGAAAATTATCTTTTTCTGCATTAATAACCTCTAAAGATGCTTTAAAATTAAAAATAATCTGTCGATAAAATTATTACAGTTGCCACAGGCGCATTAATTTTTTTGTACTTAAGTAATAGATTAATGAAGTTTAACCTTCAAAATTCTTCAAAGAATGAGTACACAGAATTTGGGCGGGTTCAAAGTTTTACTTTTCCACTTTAACTTTTGATAATATCATTAAAAGGACAAACAAAACGAACAGAAATTGTTTTTTGTAAAGTATCTCTGTTTTGGTTGACTGCTTAATCGTCTCTGGAAAAAATCGGACTATTTACCTTCACGGTCCGAGTGACATCAATTGCAGTTACAGTTACGATAATGACTCCATTGACTTGTGCTAGATGACAAGTGCAAATGACACTTTTTTGATTTCTGAAAATCTCATTGTTAGAAATGTAAGCAATTTCAGTAGCATAAAAAAGAATCATAAAAAAAAAAAGAAAGAAAAACCATCTAGAAATGTATCGTCGTATTCTGAAAAAGCGAGAATTTTTTTTATTCTTTTGGCACAGAATATTTGGTGAATTAATCAGTTATGTATCCTTAAACAGGTGAATGTTTCTGAAAAAAGTATATAATGAAAGTTTGCTTTAAATGAATCGAAATTTAAATAGAATAGGTAAACTTTTTTTTTACTTAAAAACTACATATTTTTTTTTGAAAAAAATCTGTTCTTTTTAGAATGTGATTCTGATTTAGTCAGAGTTCGTTTCCTCTATTTTTTTTATCTAGAACTTTTACAGGCTATAAGCGTTCAACTTAAATAAACCTAAGAGCATTTTCAACACTACGAAAAAAGGTACTGTTATTGACGATTATATAAAAATTCGCTTAAATTTAAGAAGATACCCCTTTATGTAATTTTTGCTGTTATAATGGGCTCAATTCATGACGGTCACATGATGAAGACAAACACATGCTCTCCATTGAATTCAAAACAGAAATCAAACTAATTGTACTTGTTGTTCTATTTGTAAAATTTAGATAAAATTTCAATTTTTATAATTAGATAAAAATGTTCAAATGTTATATAAAAAAGTTTTTCTTCAAAAATATTTTAAAATAATAAAAAAATCTTATTATGTTCGAGTGCTATTAATTAAAATGCCTTCTGTATACCTATGTACGTTATTATTGTGGAAAAATATGTACTTTTTAAGATAAAGTTTCTGTAAATAGCAAACGTTGGCAACAACGAAGAGTATAAACTGATTAGCTGGAAACACATCCTTGCATTTATCATATGACTATGTCGTCATATGAGTTTTTGAACTGATTGTCATTATCATGTGACTATGACGTCACTTACTTGTAAAGTATCTCAATTATATATATATAATCCAATTATATATATATATATATATATATATATATATATATATAAATGTATTCTAATACTTAAATATGCGTTTTTGTCTTGCAAATAATAAAGTTTCATTCATTGAAAATCCAAATGGTGCAACTTTAATTCATGATCTAAAGGTTTTTCAAGCTTGATCGCAATAAACCCTGCCCGGTTTTTCCTGAGCTCGGGCACTGCGAAAATTTACACTGTGCAATTGGTCTTTCCCGAATTATTTCACTTGTGCTTTTTGTGGTTTTGAATGCTTTTGCTTACTTTTCTAGGTAAGAATATATGAAATGGATTCGTCAATGGTCCATAAAAGTTCCCAAAGAGTAATTGCAGGTTTTGTTACAACGGCAAATTATATATATATAAATAAAAAAAAAAGTTTCAAGTAAAGCAAAACTAATTCACTCTACTATCCACAGAATATTTTACAATAAATTTTTGAGGAAGAAATTTCAGTCGTATATGGAAAAGACATTGATAAAGTTGTTTTTTATATGGTCAAAGTCTATATTCATATGTCTAAGTCAATTGCCACTTATTTAGCAATTAAAGAATCAGAAACTGGAATAAAGTGTATCCTATTTGATGAAATACCTGTAAAATCATTTGATGCTTCGCCAATGGATTTAGCTGTTTTCGGTTTATTAAAACGAGCCTTAAGAAAACGGCACCCAAATACACTGAACGCCGCCCATCCGGTATAGTGGTCAGTGAAGCTGATTGCGGTGCCGTAGGGACTGGGTTTGAATCCCGGAGAAGGCATGGATGTTTGTGTTGTAATCCTTTCTTCTGTCTGTGTTGTATGCCCCCGTGTTATACATTGCGTGGTGCACGGGGTTTATAAATGTTAAAAAAAAATACACTGAACGGACTTTGGAAAATGGTTCAAGAGCAATGGAATGAAGTTGGCATGTCAGTACAAAGAAAAATTTACTTTCATATAAAATTAAAGCTAAAGCTATCGTCAAAAACCATGGCTATCAGATAGAAGCAAATCGCTGCAAAAAATATGACATTTATAGATAAAAATTTACTATCAAAAATTAACTCTATCGTTTTCGTAAAGTGTGAACTACCTTCTGTAAAGGAAGTCAGAATCATTTTAAGATGAGCCACATAAATAGGCAAGTGATTAACTTGAGGTGTGGAGTTTGAGAGCATTTGCTATTAGATTTGAGGAATATAACCAGAAGAAATTATTTTATAAGCTAGTTTTTTTTTATAAATAACAGATAATATAAAATTTATTTATATAGTAGTTCGTGGTTTTTGTTCCAGTAGTATATTTACTTTTCAACTTTCCCCACAGAGTATAGTGTATCTCTGAATTAAAAAGGGCAAATGCACATTTGGATTTTGTGTTGGTCATTGTTTTTCTCATCATCTGCTCTACTTAACGGTCAATGCAGAGATCCAAAAGAGAGTCTTAAAGAATTTTTGGATTAGGTGAATATAAAAGAATTCTCTCTCTCTTTCTCTCTCGGTTCTGATAATTCTCTTACGTACAAAAACCATTTAAGCTGCTTTAAAATGGATTTTAGAAACATATAGACTTGAGCCTGTTCTGCAAATTTATGGCTCAAGTGATCAAATTCTAAAAGCAATGAAATTCTATAAGAATTTATATATGTGTTAAAAATATATACATTTAATTAATTGCATATTGAAGTTGACACCTTTAATTATCGCCAACTTGGCGAATTATTGTCGTCATATTGGATTGAAGTCCATTACGGAAAAGCGACCTATTGATGAATTTTGACTCTAATAACCCCTTTCCGTTACTAAATGTCTGGACTAAACCAGAAATGTATTTACTAAATATATGAAAAACATATGTATTAAAGATTAATGCATTTTTAAAAGACTTTTTTACTCCTATTTTTACAAACAAGAGAGAAGTTTGTGTAAATACCATGCCTCGGCAATTTCCTCTATGGTAAAGTTTAAGGTATACGACTACCCTAAAATTGTGAGTTTTGCCAAAAGTTTACAAATATATTTTTATCATTTTATTTTATAGGCCAGTTTATTACCTTTATAAAAATACCAAGTTTATTATTTTCCGTTCACTAGAACAAAAACTACAAATGTTTTAGTAAAAGCAGATGTCATTATTTTAAGCAAGATGTCATACTTTAAAGCGCGTTATACTCGAAATGTTTTTGTTTTGAAAATGCTCAAACGGGGCCAGTGATTGCTGAAAAAGTTTTGAAAATAATGAACTGAAATTTTTTGTGTATGTTCTGTATAATATAATAAAAGTGTTTTAACCTTCAGATTTATCAATCCCTGTTTTATTACAAAATTTACAGTTCCTAATGTTAATATAATCACTGTTTTTTAAAGCAATTTCTATAATAACTAAGATAAAGTTTATAGTTTTTGTAAAAAAATTAAAATATCTCTTATCCTGAAGGTCATTTCAAAAATGAATAACATAGCAGCACATCAGAATTGAAAAATCGAAAATTTGTTCATAAACTTATGGTACAGAGTGGGCCGCGTTTATGCTATTTTTGTAAATTTTTATCATTTTAGTAATAATAATTTCTTTTTCTCTTATTAAATTTTAGCATATTTTTCTTAAAACGTACTAAACAATTCTAAAAACTACAAAAAATCTCCATACCTCCATTTTTTTAAAAAAAAGTTGTCGCAAGTAGTCGGACATTTTAAGGAAGAAAACATTACAATTTGTCAAAAACAAAATCTTATTAGCTCAAATAATACATTCTAATTTTATCAAAAGTAAATATTATGCATTACTATGACTTTTTTATATTAATATACTGTGCTTTAGAAAATTCTACATTGAGAGTTTTAATCATTCCAGTAGCTTACTGTAAGAATGTAACGCAAATTTTAAAGAGAAGAAGCGAACAATAAATTCAACAGCTGTACATAAGACAAAAAATACATACACTTTATTTATACATACAAATGTACAACTTTTAGAAGTATTTACAGAGAGTTAACTTATAAATATAACGAATACATGCAATTTTATATACAAAGATGAACAATGAATGAATCACATCTACTTGATGATTACAATTAAAAATTATCGTAATAAAAACACATATGATATACATTTTTATACATTTTTGTACAATAAAACTTTTTCAATAATAAATTTTTTTGTTCATTTACCATATTGCCATAAATTTGAATATTGTATTTATAATTTCAATTTTTATTTTGAAAACTATTCTGAGTATAAAAGCTTTGAGAAAAACAATGCGTCTATAATTATTTAAAACTCTAGTAAAACAAAAAGAATTTAAATTTATTTAAAATAGTGTCATATTATTCTGCGAAGTGATCTTGAGGGATTCGAATTATATTTTTAAAAGTTATAACAAAATGCATAATTTCAAAGCATCAGGAAGTTGGAAAAGCTTTTACGAGTATAGTATGTTTTAAAAAAATGATAGAAAGTTTCAGAGAAATAAAACAAAATATTTAGTGAGTATATAATAATTTAAAGTATATAAAATATTTAACAGAAAATGTTTTTGATATCACTATGCAAAATCATTTGATATCACTATCACTTCGTTAATTAATATTAAAAGAAACCTAAATTAAATGTAAAAAATAAAGACTTATTGGCCCCCAAAATTTAAATCTTGCTAAAAATTCCTTAAATATTATTTTTAATAATCTAGATTCAATTATACTTAAAATGAACAGTTATTTTTAAATGGAATTTGAAAAGAACATTTTTAAAGATTTAACATTTTAGAACATTTCTGCAGATTTAGTCAAGAATATAAAATTTTTTGTGGGAAAAGGGATTTAATGAGTAACGAAAACAATATCTTTGTTTCAAGTATTAGAGTAAAATCTTTTGCCAATAAGAATCGTTAAATTAATTTTTAAATACGATTTCGTTTATTATAAATGGCTGTACTAAATAAAATAAGAATTAATAAAAAAATATATATATCATAATCTTATATAATGAATGGTCACTAGAATGGATGACCAAAACATAAAAACATCATCATCCACTTAGCTTCAGAATCATATTTCTGTTTTTCATCCATGAACTGGAAAAGGAATATAAATTGGATAAAATCCTCCGTGTCCACCTCCTCCACCCCCATTTTCTTGAAGCATTTTGGCAACGAGTCCAGACACCATGATGTCGTAGTTGGAGTAACCTTTATGTCTGTGTCCCCCTTGAACCATTGGCACAAATATTAGAGCCATAGTCGCCAATATCATTGCCAAATATATATAGCGATTGAAAATCATTTTGGAAACACAACTGAAAAAAAATAAAAATACCTTTAAAGGATTTTAAAACGTGCAATGGAAAGTACAAAATGAAATTTGTACAACATTTGAAGGAATTAAAGATCGTAAATTTCTTGCAATTTCGTCTACGATTAGGTTTGTAGTTTTATTGTTTTTTAGATGTTGAAAAAAAATGTTTTTGTTGTAAATACAGTCGACTCTCGATAGTCCAAACTTTCGATAATACGAACCTCTCGATAATTCGAAGTATATGTTCAGACCCTAGAAAAACTATTGATGTTTCGAATTAAAACGATACGTTTTGGTACACTCAATATTTCGAAGTAAAATCTGTGGTTGTCCAGACTACAACGCGCTATAGTTTGAAGTTATATAACGTAGCTCTCGACAATTCGAACACTCACTATCATGAGCAGTCCTGTAATTAATAGGTTGGAGTGTACAAGTTTTGCGTTGTGTTGTCTTTGTGTGTCTCTCCTGTAACGTAGCTCTTTTGATGACCATCTGTCTGCAACCCCTTTTTTGTGTTTTCCGGTTCCTTAGGCGAAAATACACTTGTATTTCTTTCCTTATTTAAGTGGACAATAGAACGGCCGCACCTGTTGTCAGCCATCCATATCGTTCGTTTAACACGTGGCCTTGCTACACATATGTTCAGAAAGGATGGTCCGCTATTTTGAAGAAGATTTGCGTTGGATTGCGTATGAATGTATTTTTTTAAAACAGGACTTTTAATTTCTGTAAAATATTTATACTGTATAATATGCACTTTTTAAAAAATACTTTAAAATAATTTTATACATTTGTATAATTGTTGTCTTATGACATAGTTTCAAATTTAAATGTGTTAGACAAAGTTTTCTCTTCGTGTATTTTAGAAATTTTTTTTCTGCCCTCTTGATAATTCGAAGTTTTTCATCGGTCCCTTCGACTTCGAATTTTCGAGAATCGACTATAGAACATATTATTCAGAAAATATGTGGGAAAAAGGTTCAAAGGATAAGTAACGTTGATAGACATTTTTAGTTTAGTAACATAATGTTGATACTAAGAAATTCTACTTTCGTCTTTAAATTTGTTGTTGTTGCTTATGCCACCTGATAGACAGTAACATCAGATCAAGGTCCTCGAAATTCATCGCGGGTAAGGGCTAGAATTTTACGCCTGTCGTTAGCCTAAGCTTTGAGCCCCCTAGAAGGTGACAGTGCGATTTTGCTCGGAACAACACGATGGATGGCGACACCATTCGGACCCACTGATTTAACGAGCACGTTCTCCGTTTATACTCGGTGGGGATTTGGTGGCATCGGGCATCGAACCCAGGCCTTCCGGTCTGGTGTCCAATGCTCTAACCACTAGGCTACACACGGCCTCTTTAAATTTAGACTAATGTAATGATTTGAATGCGAAAAAGTGCATCTGAAAAAATCAAAATAAATAAATACAGTCGGACCTCTATTTAACGAAGTAGCTTAATCCCTAAAAAAGTTCGTTATGGGGAAAATTCGTTAAATAATATACTGAATAAACGACATAAAACAAATTTTAAATTCATAAGCACTTTATATTATTTAAAAACAATAATTATTTCACACTTTTGTGTTAATTGTTATCTATTTTATACATTTCACCCACATCAAAAAAGAAATCAGAATAGAAGACAATGGTAAAAAACATTGTTCAGGAATACACTGTATTTTTAACTTAAAAAATAATTATTTGTTAAAACTAATGAATTTTTTAATGGCGTTTTCTAATTTTAAGCCTACAAATAATTTTAAACATACATTGTTTAATAACTATAGTAATTTTTAGCAAACGCTGCCACATGCGTCCTTAAGTTTAACTACTGATAAAATAGGTGAATTTTATTGGAGTTTTTTTGTTTGAAAAATTACGCCATTTTTATTGCTCTAATGTGAGTTAATATTTTTTTTATTAAAAAAAAAACAAGTTCATTCAAATTCGGACAGTTTAAGGTCATTGATCACCATAAAATATGCTAAAAGGGAGAACAAATTTGAAAAATGTCCTCACATATTTGAAAAAAATAGGGAGAAAAAAAATCGAATTACAAGAGAAAAAGTTTGTTAAATAGAAAATACACTTCGCTATTCGGAGGCTATTTTACGAAGAAAACAGTAAAATGTTCTTGGTCCTGGGAAAAAAATTCGAAAAATAGAGAAATTTGCAGTATAGATTTTCGTTATATGGAGGTCCAACTGTAAATATAACAAAATAAGAGTTTTTTTACTTATACTTTTTCTTTTAATTTCGGAAAATAACTCGAAATATTTCTTAATGGTTTGGGAACCAACAAATGAACCATGATATTAGATATAAAAATATTTTCAGAAATCGAAGGAAAAGTGTAATTGAATACAAACGTTCATCTTTTATTACTTTTTCGAATGCCCTTTATTGATTTCTAATTGATATACTCGTCTAGTTTTTAGGAGGATTTTGATTTGATTTATGTTTTATTCCGAAGCAGCTTTAGGACTTTTGGCGACAAAGCCCTCGTGAATCACATTCAGGTGACGAAGACGACATCTGAGTTGGCAACCCCTCTCCTAACTTCAACATTAAATCAACGAGAGGACTTTGAGCCACGACAGACTTAATGTGCATCAGCGCCCTGTACGCTAAGGGACTTTAATTGTACTAGGTTTCGATTCTGCTACTCAACAACACCGGCCATGAGTTCGCGGCTATGACCAGCGGAGAATATTAGGACTCTAACCCCCACAAAGTCAGAATTTGACAATATTTTATAAATGTAACCAATTTATAAAATATTGGCAAAATCTGACTTTGTGGGGGTTAGGGTCCTAATATTCTCTGCTACGCCTCTGAGAATCAAGATCACTTTTCGTGTGTGATTGATTTTTCACGCCTAAAAATATACGATTCATGAAAGGTAAAACTGAAAATATCTCTTACCTGTTCGGGAAGGTGTGTCATACGTTGAAACAATAACTGTGCGTTATGGACAAAAAATAATCCGCTTTTTGAAGGAGTGAAAACGGAAACGGACGGATTTTCATAACTTCCTGATTTAGGACTAGATAAGTTTCCCTCTTTTTATTCTGACTTAAGAAAATAGCATCTTTCCTGGATTCTATTACGAGACAAACATTAAGAAAAAAAAGAACGTTTTTGTGACAAAAACCAGAGCAATCACAAAAGAATCAGTTGTTTCTGAGTCCGGTTTCCTCAACATAATCCTCTGATACTTTAAAAGTAGAATATATGTATAGGGTGAGGAAACTTGTAAATAGCAATAATGTCGAGAAAATAACGTGAGAAAATTTTTTCGTCTTCATTATGTTTATCTGATTAGTGGTATTTGTGAAAAGTGTCTATAAGAGTATTTTTTCTCGTTTTTAAGATTAGAGAAGGGGAAAAAAAGTAATAAATTGGCACTAAAAATATTTGAGAATTGTATGTGCTCCCATTTTATTTTTTAATAATTGAAGTGAAATACAACGTTTTGACAGAAACTGCATTCCATTTTACTGAAAAATGGGCCTTTCAACTAGATATTTTCTTATTGAAGCATATGTATGTTTGCTATTTGTCTTTTTACTGATGAAAATCAGGCAATGGAGAAAGAGAACGCTATCAGCCTGTTATTAACCCCTTAACGTGTGTGCTCTAGTTAATTCGAGCGTGCTAAACAGGCTTAACTGAGCATAGTCGAGATAACTCGAGCGAGATCGTATTTTATGCTGTTGCAATTTTTGCATTTGAATATAAGCATGAGCCATCCGCACTCATGAGACTGACTGCAATCCGTCGACATAATTTCGTAAATTAAGATAAATGCAGTGGCGTAACGTACACCCCCTCATTTGGGGGGGGACAAAACCCAATTGATGCAAGTGTGTACGTTTTGTAAGATCGGCTTAAACGCTAAACAGGCTTAACTGAGCTATCGAGATAACTCGAGCGAATCGTATTTTATGCTGTTGCATTTTTGCATTTGAATATAAGCATGAGCCATCCGCACTCATGAGACTGACTGCAATCCGTCGACATAATTTCGTAAATTAAGATAAATGCAGTGGCGTAACGTACACCCCCTCATTTGGGGGGGGGGACAAAACCAATTGATGCCAAGTGTGTACGTTTTGTAAGATCCGGCTTAAACGCTAAACAGGCTTAACTGAGCTACTCGAGATAACTCGAGCGATATCGTATTTTATGCTGTTGCATTTTTGCATTTGAATATAAGCATGAGCCATCCGCACTCATGAGACTGACTGCATCCGTCGACATAATTTCGTAAATTAAATAAATGCAGTGGCGTAACGTACACCCCTCATTGGGGGGGGGACAAAACCCAATTGATGCCAAGTGTGTACGTTTTGTAAGATCCGGCTTAAACGCTAACAGGCTTAACTGAGCCTATCGAATAACTCGAGCGATATCGTATTTTATGCTGTTGCAATTTTTGCATTTGAATATAAGCATGAGCCATCCGCACTCATGAGACTGACTGCAATCCGTCGACATAATTTCGTAAATTAAGATAAATGCAGTGGCGTAACGTACACCCCCTCATTTGGGGGGGGACAAAACCCAATTGATGCCAAGTGTGTACGTTTTGTAAGATCCGGCTTAAACGCTAAACAGCTTAACTGAGCCTACTCGAGATAACTCGAGCGATATCGTATTTTATGCTGCTGAAATTTTCGCATTCGAATATAAGCATGAGCCTTTCGCACTCATGAGGCTGACTCTGATCTGTCGACGTGATTTCGTATATTTAGATAAATGCAGTGGCGTAACGTACATCCCGCATTTGGGAGTGGGCGTGGATTCAAGGGGTTCCAAAGCCTGATTGAAGGCTCAACTGAGCTTACTCGAGATAACTCGAGCGAGATCGTATTTTATGCTGTTGAAATTATCGCATTCGAATATAAGCATGAGCCTTTCGCCCTCGTGAGGCTGACTGTGATCCGTCGACATGATTTCATAAATTTAGGTAACCCCCTTATTTTGGGGGGCCCAGGATTCTAGAGGGCCCAAAGCCTGATTGACGCTGAGTGTGTACGCTTTATAAGATCTGGCTTGGAGTCCAAAACCTGACTTTGCAGAGGGGCCCTAATATTCTCCGTTATGCCACTGGATAAAGAGGTCAATGTTTCTTATATTTCACGATCTTTCATTAGATATCAGCATTTGAACGCATACGTTTTGTATAAAAAGGAGGTGGAAGAAATTTAGATTTCAGAAGCAAATTATTAGAAAGACTTATACAAAATTATCATAGTGATACAAATACAAATAAAAAAAAATCAGATAGACCACAAAATTTTCTGAAATTCTAAAACTAACAGAACGTCATTTTCTCAGTTTAGTTCCTCCAACACCAATAAAAAAAATAAAAAGAGCTCCCACAAGATACTAAGCAGTGCGAAAAGGAATAGCAAAGGAAAGAGGGAAAGAAAAGAGAGTCATTACATGTATAATAACTGACTGCATTGTCGGGCCATGTGCTACACCTTGCTTCCAAATATATCGTACAAAGGAAAATTTCAAATAATTTTTTTAAAACAAATATCTTTATTATTATTATTTCTGCTGAAACAGTTTAAACAAATATTTTTACTGATAAAAATATGTTTTCTTCGAAACAGCAATTCGAAAAGAAATGTAATGGAAGTCGATGCACGTGCAAGATTGCAATATTCAGCTCTTATCTGCAATTTGGATAAAATTTTCTTTGAATTTGTATTTAAAATTTTTTTTTGTGTGCCTAAACAAGGTTTTAATGTCTTCTTAAATAAAGAAAAAAAAGATGTTTTTGCCCTTTTTGTCAAAAAATTTGCTGGTTAAAGGGTTAAGAATTCTAAATTTAGTAACTGAAACGGAAAGTTTTGCGTTGTAAACAACTACACATGCTTAGAAAACGAATGAATTTCTTATTTATAGTTTTCTATTTTGGATTTCATGATTACTCAAGCCAAAATGAATTGCAAAAATTTTTTTGTATGATATATTTTTTTCTTTTTTCTTAAAAAGGGAAGATAAAATATTCCATCCAAAATATTTACTTTATTATGTATAAATTACTTCATTTATTTATATCTTTAAATTGTTTGCAGATTTTGTTTCATTCTGGGTTTGGTAGTTAGTTACATTCATAAGATGGTTTTTGAGAACAGTTTTTAGTTTATTAGAAAGTAATAACTTCCTGGATTTCAAAATACTCTTTTTTGGATTCTCATGAACTATTATAAAGGATTTACAAGTAATAAATATCACTGACTTGTTTTCACATGCTTCCTCACCATCGTAAAATAATTTAAAGATTGCTTTTAAAATCCAGTCTAATACAATTATTTACTTTCTAAAATCATTTTTTTGAAATTTTGAAAAATACATTGACAGTAAAAATGATTTTAATTATGAAAGACAGAGAAAAATGAACTTGGCGGACTTCCATTAATCACTATAAATTTCTGTGAATTTTATTCCCAACACGTATATTATTTTTCTGTTTCATATTAAGAGGAAATATGAAATGTATTATTTTTGAGAGAAACAACTCTAAGACGGTTTAAGTTGAAGTTAATATTTTAAATGTAGAGTATATTAGTGAAGGAGAATAAAATGATTTCCCCTCCCTTTAAATATTAACAGTTTCAACACTGAATATAATTTAGATATGTATGTATCCGAAATTCAAATTTATTTTAAATATTTGGAAATTATATTTTGAAAGATCTAAAAACAAGTAATTTTGTATCAAATGAAAATCGATTGCTTACTCGTTATTAGAATTTAATTTAATTTTGACATTTTTTATTGCCTTTGGAGGAATTCTAATTTTGTAATAAATTTGTTTTTTATTCCATTTCTTTGTTTTCAAAGTATTAAAATTCTGTTTTATATAAACTGAAGATAAAGTATTTAGGAAAAATAATTGATTTTAAAAATTGAGGAAAATAAAAAAAAAAGAATGATTTATAATCAAGAAAGTTTGCCATTTTTCGAAACATTGTTTAGAGCTGCTGTTTATTTCAAACATTCAAAAACGACGGGAAAAAATATCGTTTGCTGAAATGAGTTATCAGAATGATCGCATAAATATGGAAATTGGCAATGGAAATGTTTTGTTCAGATTAAACTTTCTCCAGAGCAATTTAGAATTCTAATCCTGTTGTAAATGCAAAGCAGCTTTATGTTGCGGAACTGAAGGCACTAAAAACCATTTTATGTTTTGATTTCCTCTAGATCTCGTAGTCAAGATTATAGAGATTTTGAATTGTAGATAGACGGAGTGTATATTTTTGAAATCGTTTACAAGACGTTGTTTTAGCCCGATTTCGATAAAGAATGAAAAACTTAAAAACATTTAAAAATTATTCCCCTTTTAACAAAAATTCTAATGGAGAAAATATTCTTATTTTCAGAAAATTTAAATGAAAAACTAGAATTTTATTCGCACATTCCTTTTACCTTTCATGATCATGTGTTACATACGAAATTCCTCATAATAGCTTAAATAAATAAAATTATTCCTGGAATATCCCTTGACAAATGTTAATCTATATAGTAAACGTTGTTTTAAACAATTTTGTTAAACTTTTTGGTATTTATGTGATAAGCAATGTCATTAATGACTATAGACGAATTTCAACCGGGCTTCGGTTAGTTCCATCATATTTTTTCGATTGTTCTTAACATGGTATCAAATAGTATGAAATAGATCATAAAATATTGGCTATTAATCTCTTGCATGCACTGAATGTTTGATGATAACTCGGTGGAATGTAGTAAAAATATAAGTATAGTGAAAATCGTTTAACGCGAAACTGAAGGGATTGACCTATTTTTTCGCTTTAAAAGAATTTCAGGTCAAAGGATATTGTTAAAAAACATATATTTAACAAAATTAGAGTCAATTTTATTTGCATATATATGTATATATGTATGTAAATAAAAATCAATGAAACAAAAGCATTCAAGCAAACTTAATGAAATTTAATGCAAAATGTTCGAGTTTTTTTGAAAAACAAAACATTTATTGAGTTTTTGGAAAATAATCTGATATTGTCTTTAAATTGTCTGTTATAATATCGCAATGTCCACAAATTGTTCTATGTCGTCCATTTTGTTATTCATTTTACCAATGGAATGTGCGTCTAAATTACTGCTCGTACTTTTTTTCGTGTTTCGTGTTCGAATGTTTTTGTGAAGCTTTTGTAGAGGAGAGGATGTGAAAGTAGCTTCGATAAACAAAATTGGTTCGTGTCACAGGCTATTCCGAGGTTATTTCAAAGCCAAGTTAACTTTGTTTTTACGAAACATGTGAAATCCACCTCTCATTCATTTCACACTCCTCTTAAATCTAGGCTTGTGTTTTCAGTATTTTGTTCATTCCCAGAAGGAAAATATTTTCGTGATAAGAGGAAAAAAGGCATGAAAGTACATAGTAGTTTGTCGAGACCATTGTATTATTTCGTTTTAACCAATGTTTCGTCTTAAGAGTCTTCGCTTTAAACGAATTTTACTGTGCTAATTCCCCCTTTCCATAATTAAACGTAAAACCACATTAAATAAATTACAAAAAGTGCAATAAATGAACCATAAACTAAATTTTCAGGAACCAATTTTAAATTCAGTCTATTAAAGGCGGTATCACACGTACATTTTCCGTGTAACTTTTTGGCCCAACTTTTCGCCGAATCTGAGGCTGAAGGGTTACCGTAAACAAAACGACAGGCTCTGACGTCAGCCACGCTCTTTCTCCACATTGAAACAATACTCGCTGATTATTCTGCTTCGAAAACGACCATCCAATATTATTTCTTTTATTTTGCTCGCGCTTTTGTTAATGGGGGGTAAACAGAAATGGAGCATCATTCTGTTCAAAATATAATACGCCGTTAAAATATTGTACACCATTAAAATATTATACGCTATATCTGATGCGAAGCTACCATCGTAGAACTATTTTGCTACCGTTCTTTTTGCAGTACCCTGGCCCTATTTTTCAGCAAGATAATGCCAGACCACAAATGTCACGTGTTGCTATGAACTGTCTTACAAGTTGTCAAACACTTCCTTGACCAGCCAGATCTCTCTTCAATCAAGTATGTCTGGGATATGATGGGAAGGCATCTTCCTCTACCAGAGAATGTTGATGACCTGTCTCGACAATTCGAATCAAATTTAGCACGAAATACCGTAGAAGGCCATCAGGGTGCATTATCACTCTATGCCACGTCGTGTGTCAGCTTGCATCTAGACTAGAGGTGGGTGAACACCTTATTGAGCTCGTTACTTTGTAACCATGTAACTCTGAAATAAATCATTCAATTTTTCTGAAGTTTTATTCATTTTCTATTCTGTACATAATCTTTCTACCCACCAATTTTTGTTTCTATCGGACTACTCGTTCTTAATGCGTCATTTTTTTTGTTATAGGGTATATATTTTTATTTGAAACATTGTTATTTATTATTGATCAAACGATATTACTGCATACGATATTCATACAAATATGATTATGAAAAACTCACAAGTACCTATATTTAGCGAGATGAATTTTTTTTTGTTATGGACAAAGAATATTTATTCATATAATAACTTAAATTACCTGCAGCCGACCATAATATAAATGGCTTAGGTTAAAGATCTTCAACCTTTAATACTCGAGGGACATATCAATAAATTCACAAGGATTCGCCGGCCACATCAATAAATTAACACACTATGATCTTTGGGCTACACGACAGTAAAAAATATCCAGGAAATTTGAATAAGAAAGGAAGGTTTGTTTTTTAAAAAAACTGCAACTAATTCTAAGGGTAGAGATCGTGTTACTGATTTTTGTAAAATGCGTAGCAAGATTCAAAAGTTCCCGGACTGAACCTATAACTTAATAAATAAAATGTCATTAAAATGTTTCAGTAATTGCATATCAATAAAATGTTTTAAACATCAAGAATAGCAGAAAATGGCGTTTTTCTTACGACAAATGCAGCCAAAGCAAATTTTCCTGAAATTTCCTCAGATTTAAAGTAGCGCCACTAAAATGCCTTCAGCGGGTCTTTCGTGGCCTGCAGGCAACGGGATGAAAACTTTTAGTTAAGACATACATTGATGACTAATTTCTTTTAGATTTCTTTTTAAAACTATAAGAGTGATTTTATTATGCATCAAAAACAGAATTTGTATCTCAACTTGGAAACAAAAAAATTTGAAAAACTACCACGAATATATTGAAAAGTAAAACATTAATTCATTTTCTATACAATTAATACTTTAATAAATTTATTAAAAATAATGTTTTCTAAGCCAATAGATAAAACTTTATTAATATCACAATAAAAAGTTTTCGCTAACAGTTTAAGCAAAATCAATTTCTTTTATTTTTCAGGAAACAATTTAACTGATTTCCTTTAAAAACGTTTAGAAAGACAAATTAATTGTCAAACAGAAATTTATTTACCTTGGTAATTACTTACCAGAACTTAAAGAACATAATAACATAAAGAATTTTTTTTATAAATCTCATTCGTTAACTTAACTTTTTAAAATAAGAATTTTAGCTCATAGGCATAGTTTCTTAGTTATAATAGCGCCAAATTAAAAAATAAGCCTTATTTTAGAACACTGAAATAATTTTCGGATAAGAACAATAAACATTAGTTTATTCTTAAAAGCTTTGAAAAAAAGTGAAATACATCAAGCGAAAACAAATCAGAAATGGTTGATGAAGTAATGCTTGAGCAGTTTTTACTTCTGTATCTTTTTCTCGATTTAATGAGACTAGTTTAAAAAGAATTCGAACGCGCTTTTGTTTAATAGTTGAGAAAGAAGCTACAGTAGCAGTTTTCCTTCTTATGGAAATATTTTTTTTGCAATTTTACTTCTAATACCCTCTAAATATAAATTTTACTATAATAGTAATCAAGACGCATAAAGGATTATTTAGGAATTTAAATGAGATAAATAAATTGAATTTGGAAAATAAAATTAAAAAGGGATTCAATACATTTAAATCGTCTTTTTAAGATTTAAAATGTCTAAGACTTGGTCGAATGTGATTCATTCTTTTCTGCCAAACGATAATGCCCTTAAAAAACAAACAAATTCGAACAAAAAATTTTATTTTAATTTTCTAGAAGTTAAACTTTGCCCCATCTCTTTAATTAAATCGAAAAAAAGTAATTTTTTTTCCATAATCACATTTAAGTATAAATTCAAGAAAATAAATTGTACCGCATGCGCACAGATATGTGTATAACCCAAAATTAATTTTATCAAAAATTTAAAGCTAATTGGGAATAAAGTGTTTTCAAGATATATAATCAGATGGGCCTTTTTTTTTTTTAAAAAAAAATAAAATTTAAATTATTACTAAATTTGAGCGTAGAATTAAAATTATTAAATAAGTATTTTTACTGAATGTACCAGAAAAGAAAAAATAAATTAAAACTATATGAACGAAGAGTAAGTGAATTGAAACAGCGAAAAGCTTATGAACTTAAACTTATAAACAAATAATAAATTTAATAAAATTTTAAGAATAAATAAAGTTATTATTAATATAATTTATCTGAGATTTTCATTGAATAAGAAATTACTGATATAAATGGAATTTATCTGCTTGAACAAATATCTCTCTAACATTGAGCCATGAGTCTGTAGATTATTAAGATGATGATGATGAAAAGCAACGAATAACGAATGAAAAATTTGAGGTACTAGCTTCCCAAATCTTAATAAACAAGCAAACTCAAATGCCCAATGAGAAAGTTTCTGAAAATAAGCTATTAATTAATATAACGACTTATTTCCTTTAATTTTTTTACAATGATACTTTTCAATCTTGCAGCTGTAGGATTTGTGAATTAATTTTCGTAATTCTCAAGAATATAATGATTAAGTTCTATGTTAATTTCTTAGCATATTAATTTACTGGTTTTTTCTCAGTGTTTTTTAAAAATATTTCTCAGTTACAATTTTATTTATAATCTCCTCAGCTATTTGGAATTTGTCAATTATATTTGACAATTTATCTCTTTGGTCCCAGAACATCTCTAATTATCATTTTTTTGTGTTTGAATGCATCAAAACTTATGGTGTTGCTGTTCAATTATCATTTGAATTTCCTGAGTGCACACTTTTTATCAGAAATTAACAAGACATGCTTCTTATTTCTAGAAAAGAAAGACAAATACGACGACAAAATTTGTGCCATTCTGTAACAATTTTCTCGGATGTGTGTGTGTGTTGTCTGCTTTCACTAACATTATTACAATTTTACACCGTTTCTGATTGTTATGATTATGGTCCATAAGGATGCTTCAAAACACCAAAAAATTGGCCTTTGTAATTATTATTTGAAAAAGCTCTAAATAATGACTTCAATACATTTAATATTACTTCCAGTTTCGATGAGATATTTGAGAGGTTCGGGATGTATTGCTTCCCGACCAGATTTGCTTACTTCTAATCAGACTTTTAAATACCAAAAAATAATAACAAATGGGAGCATAATTTATTAATGTAATTATTTAACCATAATTTTAATGAACAAACTGGAATCACATTTTAATTAAAAATTAGATTTTGAAAATCTTCGAAATTTCTTGTGTCAACTCCAAAATCCTCTGTTTTCCTTTTATCATTGGACTTTTTAAATTTACTTAAATTAGCAGTTTAAAATTAAACCAATTTTGTGATAAATTATAAATTAATAAAAATTCTCGTAATAAAAAAAGTACCTTCTGAATTTTTCACAACACACGTTTTTAAAAAAATATATTTAAAGCATTATACTACATGCATAGCATTTTGAAATAGAATGATTTTCACAAAATTAACAACTAAATACCTTAAACTTTAGAAAATGAGAGGAACAGAATCTTTTTACGCAGATTGAATTCTTTGTTAAACATATAAATACCCAGCAAAGACCTAAACTCTCAGGTACAGTTTAGAGACTCTATTATATTTCCTAAGCCCTTAATTCCTTGGTCAGTAAGACGATTATATTTCCATTATATTTTTATATCATTCAATAATTCAATCCATCTTTTGACATTTTTGTAAATTAATCGACGCACGAAGACATGTTAACAGCGAAGAACATTACATACACTCTGATTCTACGAGCCAAAGTATGCATCTCTCGGATGACTTGCAGCGCCATCTATACAATTAATATTTAATTTACAACAGACTCAATTAATGTAGATGTCCAAGGGCTTAGAACACGGGCAATTGCTTTGGTTTGAAGGGCAAATTGTGAAAGTGGAGAATAGCAGATGGACACACCCTTTAATAAGTGATTGCATTCATTAGTTAACTTTGCATCTTGGAAAAGGTATATACATTGTACCATTTACAAGAATCAACAAATATGTTAAATAAAATAATGACAGTTTACTTCAATTTATTTATTGTGTTAGTTTCATATCATCTGTAGCTGGAAGCATGTTTAATTTTAGAATGAAAAACATATGTACCCTATCAGTGACGTAACGAAGAATATTGGGTTAATTGCCTGCGAAAATTCAGTATTACAGAACTTTTCACACAATATGTATTAGATTTATTGTAAGTTTATACTTATATCTTCGGACTCTAGATGGCGCAACAAAATTTTTATATAAAAAACCACAAAAAACGGGCAGGATGTGAAACAAGTTTAAATATTTTTTTATCAAATTCTACTCACATATTTTGTTATTTTGAAACAAAAATTGTCATAATTTTTTATTGAGATGAAGCCATAAACACAGTTTCAGAATCACTTGTATGTAATATTTATATTTGCATTTATTAAAATGATGCCCATTGTAAAAAAATTACAATCTTTTTTTAAATTTTTTTTAAAAAATGAATTCTTAACAAGTATTTTTTTCCAATTTCTATTTTAGTTTACAATGGCTGCATTAATATATATTTTTTTGCTATATTGTTCAATAATATAAGTTTCTATTCATATTAATAACTTTGTCTAGATACTTTAAATCATAAGTATATTTGCAAAAAAAAAAAAAAAAGAAAAAAAGATGAATTTTAAAATATTACAATATTAACAAAACAAAATTTTTGGATTCTTAAAAATTCTAAATTATTAATTTATTGCAATTTTTGGTATTCTTATGGTTGATTTGTTTGATTTTCATTTCTGAAAATTATTAAGAATTTTGTGAATTTTACAGGATGGTGTGTGTTAAATTGTTTCACAAAAAAGGAACATTACTTTTCATTCCCTTTTCCAAAAATACATATTAAAAGCATTAAAATAACAAAACCCAGATCAACTTCTAATGAAATGATATTTATTTACAAACTCAGCAAACTATAATATATGAACTATAATGACTGTACAATATATATACCTATGACTAATTAACATGACAATGGAATTATTTATCCCATCCATGGTGTCCCATGTCGTAATGGTAAGGAATGTACTGCACATGGTGATGTTCCTGTCCTCCATGGTGCTGAGAAAGCAATTTGGCAAGAATTCCAGCCGCCAAGAGCGCCTCCACTGCACTTCTTCCGCCTCCTCTTTTGCCTCCACCGTATCCTCCACCACCACCGAGCAATCCTCCCATCATACTGTGATGTCCTTGAACCAGAAGGAATGAGGAGGAAAGAAGTAAGCAGAAGCAGAAGAAGACGATTTTTTGAGATGATGCCATTCTTTGAACTGTGGAATCTGAAAAGAATACATTCGAAATGGGAAAATTGAAATTTTTGGTGAAATAAAAGAAATTTAAGAGAGAAAAAAAATTACAGATATAGTCGCGGTTTTTACAAAAGTGATTGGCGAAGTTTACAATGCAATTTTTTAAATTTTTCGTTTTTATCAAATTAAAGCTATTGAATTTTGTTAATACTCTCAGACCCAAAACCCACCGGAGAAATAAGAGTTCATCTTTTTTCTTTTCTGGAAAAAAAAAAGGTTCTTATTTTTGTGATTTGAATATGAAACATATGTAGTTCTAATTCAGGAATCACAAAGCTAGCTTGCAATTATTAATTTTAATTGTTTATCACACAAATAAGGTACACATATTCTTATAAAATAATTATCATTATGTTAAAGTTTTATAGGAGAAAAAAATTATAATGACTTAAGAATAATTAAAATGAATTTAATCCAAAGAAAGTATTTCAATTTCCCATTTTATATTACTTAGGTACCAAGCACAGGCTTAAATTTATAAATTCTTTTCCGTTTTTAAAAAAATCTCATTATAAAATTAGGTATGTTTTAGAAAAAAACAACAACTTTTACACAACAAGCTATGTGTTAAAACTTAATATAGTTGCTTCATGCTTATAAAAAGAATATTTTTTACTCCAAATTCAAAACAAAAAGTTGCCCATTTAAAATAACCTTATACGATCTTATTTCTTACATAAGCATTTTGTTATTTTTTTGGTAATATTTTTAGTAATTTCCTTGTTTTTAGTCCTTGACAATGACTAATTTTAATTCAAAATCATAGTCATTTTTATTTCTTTGTACAATTTTCTGATAAATATTCTTGCATAATCAGTAAATTTTTGTTGGAGAGTTAAATGGGTATTTTATTGATTTCTGTCTTTTGATGATTTGTTTTTGAAATAAAGTGATATTCTGATATTTTAAAAAGAGGTGCATAATTTTTCAACATGAAATTAGAAATGTTGATAGGAGTTGAGACTTTAATGCCGAAATTACAATTTTTAAACAAAGATTATTCTTTCTCCTGTGAAGAAATTATTGAGATTCTATAAAATAATATTGATGAGCTTGTTAAATGAGACTCAAAAATTTATGTATATTTAGTCTAAATAAACTATTCAGTTAATGAAGGGACTAATCTCAGAAAAAAAAAATAATAATAAATGTTTACATTTGTATTTCAATCTTTGATCAATAGATGGCAGCACAAAACAATTTTCAGGAAAAATTTCTATATGTTTTTACTTAAGTTGTTCCCCGGTAGATGACAGCACAATAGAAATTTATTTAGCAAACAGAAAGAAGTACTTCAAGGGCTTGGTAAATATATAAAATAACTGAATTTTATGAACACTGTTCTACCATTTGAACCCTGATTCCAAACATTTGGTTTTATTCAAGAAAACGAAACTAATATTTATGGGGGAAGGTAAAATAACTGAGGCGAGAAATGTTTTTGAAAGAAAACAAGCAATATAAAATTTTTTTTAAAGTCAATTCCTACTTTGAATGGATGAATAGAAAATATTTTACTAACGATTGAAAATTTGAGCAAGATATATATATATAATATATATATATATATATATATATATATATATATATATAGAGAGAGATATATAGAGAGAGAGCGCGAACTAATAGTAGGGATTAAAAAATGTTGCATAATGGATGTGAAATAGTTTGAAAAGAGGCTATTTGTGAGATGTATCCATTTCTCAAAAACAGAGGGGTCAATAAGTAGAAATGACTGGTTATATTTAAATTTACTTTCATACCGTTTCTCACAAAATATTCTTTGAATATCATTGAATAACATTTTAGAATCACATATAAGTATGAAAACATGACATTGTAACATGATACAGAATAAATAAAATGTTATGAAATAATATAATAATTCTAAAAATCCATCATAGAGACAAATTATAAACATTTGAAACATTAGATATAGGATGCGCGACAAAAAAGTAAACTAAAATATAGAAATAAAATAAATAAACCATTTTTACTGATTTATTGTGCAATGTTCTCGCTTTTCTTAATTATGGTTGAAAAAGATCCTGATGAAAAAGTACATCAATATACTCTTCATAAAATCCTTTGTTCATCCAATAAAATTGAATATGAAATAAGTATAAAATTGAAGTATGAAATAAAGTATTGAACTATACATTATTTTTTTTTTTTGCCTCCTTTATTAGAAAAAAAATCTTTTGAAGAAGAAAATATACGAAAAGAATTCTCAGATTTTCAAACTTTTTTTAATAAAAAAATTATAATAAATCAAATAAAAGACTTCTCTGAGGAAAATATCAGCAAATATCAAAATAGTAAGCGAATCAGAGTTAAAGGTTAAAATTGGGGAAAGATTTTTGGATTAGTTAGGTGAGCTATTACATTTAATTTGCTAAATAAAAAATAATTTATTCCAATTACTTTTTATTCATTTAATTGTTTTCTTTTAAATATATATCTATTTCTAATAAATACTTTTAAAGAAAACTTTTGTTTTGAACAAATGTTTTGGGTTTTAAAACAAAGCAAAAAATCTTAAGGTTGTATACTCACTTCTTTTTCCAAAAGATTTCAGATGCTTTGAGCTGTTATTGCCTTGAACAAACTTCGAATGTGTTACTGTTGCCAAACTTTCTTTATATATATGTTTGAAGACTATCGGAAAAGGATATCTCTTTCTTTTTTTAAATAACACTTCACCAGATTAGGAAATGACGTCTTTCCTAATAAAAATGTAACCTCTTCATGTAAATACGGTTTCCAAAACAGATGCGTGCACCAAACATTTTCCTTTACATGCACAAAAATTCCCATATTTAGAATACTCAAGTCACTTCAACCGTAACAGATGATAAGTGATTCTAAAGCGAACACTTCCCTTCAGTTCGCCTAATGATGTACAAATATATCTTAGTTCTAACACTAAATAGATCGCGATTGTTTGGAAGATTGTTTTTATATAAAAAAAGACGAATGTTTTTATCGTTTGGTTGAAAAGATTAAAATTGGCCGCGAACGTTTATTCTATAAACATAATTTTAGCATTGAGAAGAAAGTCCAATTTATGTAAAGTATTTTAAAATTTAAACTGCAATAGATGCTTTCTAGATTATTATGCAATAAAGGAAATAGCTTATTACATATCTGTACAGGAAATAAAGATGCAGTTTTGGTTGAATGTTTGCATTTAGAACTCATTAACCCATTTGTCGCCAGGTATTCGGATTCAAAATCATATTACTTTCTACAAGTTTTATATTACTTTCAGTTTTATATTTCGTTTTATTGTGGTTATTTTTAGAAAAGATAGTTTTATATTTCGTTTTATTGAGGGTATATTTGGAAAATTATGTGATATTATTTCTCTCCAAAACTATATTTAGAGCACGTTTTACTGTTTAAAATGTCATTTTGTAAATTTAGATTATTTAGAAAAGATCCTTATTTGTCCAGAAATAACTTTTTTTTATTAACTCATTTTAGAAAAGTACATTACAAAAACTACCGGAAAAAAATGATGGAGTATATGTAATGCATACTCATAGAGTTTTAAATAAAATTTTATGTGTTTCAATTCATTATCCCTATTTTCTATATCTACGCCAACTATCCAATCTCAAGTAAAATAAATAATGTAAATATGAAGGTTTTATTATGTCCTATTATTATATCTTACTCTGTGTATAATATATAGAAACTGCATTACGCACAGGTATAATGAAGTTTGTAATGAAATTTGTTTATAAAATATTTCGAGTTTGTCCTGTAGTGATAATTTTCTTTTAAAACATATTTTTATTGCATTCATAACATTGATTTTATAATTCTATGGCAATAAAAATGACACAGTAGTTATTTTACAGATTTTTTTAAAGTATGATTAGGTGTTGTGGTTTAATTTACATCATTTAACATTTACATTCAGTCGAAACTAAATTTGTGGGGAGAGTTTTTTTCAACAAAACAGTAATAATAGTTATATCAATAAATATTAGGATCAATTTAATAATATACATTTAAATATTAATTTTATAAATTATTAATTGATTATATACAATAATTTTATTAATTTATGATTTGAATACTACAACGAGCATCGGAAAACAATCAATGAACTACACAACAAACTATTGATATATTAAATTAATGTTCATATATAACAAATGAATCCTGTAAATTTCAAATACTTGTTATAATTTGGTTTGTAAAAATGTAAATCAACTTTAACAAGTATCTCAAATTGTACGAAATAAATTATGCAAAAAGCGCATTATATACTTAAAAGGAGTCTACATAAGGTAAAATGTAAATTATATGTGGACAATTCGTAGTCTTTATATAAAGCGAAAAAGTACATGCAAAATTAAAGAAAACATAATCTATAACAAGAATTTGTATTTTATGTTTATTTCTGACGGGCTGCATTTGGGCATCTAAGCCTTTTGCTGACATGGCAACTTCCCAAGAATGTAAGCCATTTCATTGGTGATACCATCTTGTGGCGGCTCCCGCTACCAAATTGTGACGTTTGAATTTTATTTAGTTCAAACTTCGTTGGATGCTAAGGATTGCCGTGTGTGATTTAATTTTTCCGAGAGTACCAGAGCCAAGTATATCCTTAGATATCTTTTACATACCACATAATCATATGAAATGCTCGCCTACGATTTTCTCATCCAGAAAATCTATCGACTCCAACCAGGATCGAACCCGCAACCTTAGGCTTACTATGCGGTCACAGTACCCCACAATCACCGAGCCGACGGAATTGCGTTTATATCCAGTTACATTCCATAAATATCTGAGTTTGGCTCAGATATTATGCTTTTTCCTTGTTTAAACAAAGAAATTTGAATGATACCAATGACTTATTCTTTTAAAATAAGATTTTTTTAAAAAAAAAATAGTGAATGTGTGAATTCATATGCTTGTAAAATATTCGTTTACTTTCATGCCTCTACATAATTTTAAAATATTTTTTTTATTCGAGTTTAATAATTTCCGAAAAAAGTTTATGAATATGAAGAAAAAAAAAATAAATAGATCAATACTATTTTTCAATCCTTTTTTCTTTGTGGAATTATTTATTTTTTACCTTTTTAATGTTACATGTGCTGGATTAGAACCCGTGAGCTATGGATTCGTAAGCATGTAACATTCTACTAGACAAAAGTGATCACTCCTATCCGGAGGCTGTTACTGGCTTATTTAGATACCACCACATTACATAATCGTGCAGATTGGCAAGAAACTCAAATTTTTTTTCTAAAGTTGTATTTATAAGACGATTAATCGTCCCCCTTTAGGGAGGACAGTCCTTCTTTTATGGTTCTGTCTTTCCTAGAAAATTGTCCTCAAACTTTTTCAATGTTTTAAAACTAAACTGTTAATTTTTGTATCCAGAGATGCCAGGACGAACTGTTACGCTTAATGTGACGGCATAGTATGATTATCAGAGGTATTAATGAATTTTGTACGTAATAAAGCATCTATTTTCCACAAAACGATTCAAAAGATTGATAGTGAACATATTTCAGCTACAGAAGTTAGTCTTACTTTGAACGATTTTGTCTTTCAATAAAAATCACGATTTAAGGAAAATTTTTTCCTTTAATAATATAAAAAGAAAATTGTCAAACTTAGAAGAATCAAATCCATGCATAACGGAAAAGTTTACTAACGAAGGGCAGAACTTTTGCCAAACATGTTTCCAATATGCCGAAGAATAATCTGAAACAAACATCACAGGAAATAACAGTTTTCAATGGTGTTTTTTGATTTAATCGCAAGTAAATTAGGCAGATATAGAAAATTGTATTGAAGTTTTGTCAAAAGAATTAACATCGATGACAATCGCCTGTTTGAAGAAATTAGAAGACTGAATGTGTACATTTCATGTCTGATAAATTAGAACAATGGGAAAATCAACATGTTGAAATTGATAAGACATGGATGGAAAAATTTAACCATTTCAAAAGTGAACACATTCCTTATGAAAATTTAGTAATTCTTGTTAAATTTACGTTGTACTATCCTGGAATTAATGCAGCAGTTTTGAGTTTTTTTAATTGGTAATGATTTTCAGACAAATAAGAAATCAAGATTGAATGTTGCTACTTTAGCTGCAGCACTTACCATAAAGTTAAATTTGAAGGATTTTTCTTGATCCGAAAATTCCGTTGTATTAGAAAATAATATATTGACATAAAAAAATCTATGAAAAAATACTTATTTAAGTAAATAATTAAAAGCGATGTAAGCGTAATTATATATATATACACTGGTGTCCACAAGTTAAGCATAAATCGTAAAATGCGAAGAACATGGAGTAAATATTCGTAAAATTATTCCAAATTTCTTGCGAATATTAATTGGGTGAAGAAGAAACATTGGGTTTATGCAAAACTTTTCGGTCGACTACGTCCTGCGCGAAACACCGGCGCATGTCGGAACGCGGAGAAACCGATTCACGCAGCATAAGCAGTTCAGACAAGTTTCGTGCAACTGCTGTGCGAAGGAACGTTGTTAAACATCAAACAAGGTGAATGATGGCACAAAGACGCCAATTGGACATGTTTACGAAAGGAAGAATCGTTGGAATGCTGGAATCCTCACGATCACAAACCGAAGTGTCTCGAATTCTGAATGTGGACCAGTCTGTGATCTCAAGACTGTGGCAGAGGTTTCAAAGAACGGGAGATGTTACCCGACAACCAGTATCAGATCGACCAAGAGTCACAACCCCTCGCCAAGACCGATATCTGGTAATAAGTGCGCGACGTCAGAGGGGCAGTACTGCCAGTGCACTGGGTTCGGCGCTCACAGTCGCCACAGGAATACGAATTTCAAGACAAACTGTTTACAGGAGACTCAATCATGCTGGCCTGTATGTCAGAAGACCATCAGTTTGCATTTCCCTCACGTCTGCGCATAAACGCGCTCGGTTGAACTGGAGTTTGAAACATCCACATTGGAGTGTGGGAGAGTGGGCCAATGTGATGTTCAGTGACGAGTCCCGGTTTAGTCTGAGTAGTGATTCTCGGCGGGTAACGATATGGAGAGAACGTGGAACACGTTTTGAATCAAGAAACATAACGGAAAGACATCATTTTCCATCAAGGGGAGTAATGGTATGGGCAGGCATCATGATGGACAGCCGCACAGACCTCCATTTCTTTGACACAGGGTCTGTGACTGCTCAAAGATACAGGGACGAAGTTCTTGAGCCTTATGTTCGCTTGTTTCGAAATGCTGTCAGTACTGACTTCATATTCATGGATGATAATGCGCCATGTCACCGAGTGGTGCTGACTGATGACTTCCTTGAAACGGAAAACATCCAGCGCATGTCGTGGCCCGTGAACTCCCCTGATATAAATCCTATCGAGCATGTATGGGATATGCTCGGGAGACAAATTGCAGGCTTCGTTACAGGTTTGAAGAGATCTCTCCAAGAAGCTTGGAACCGTTTGAGCCCACAACTCATTCATCATCTCATAGCAAGTATGGTAAATCGCTGTGCAGCGTGCCTGGCTGTCAGGGGTGACCACACGCCTTATTAAACTGCAGCATCAGTATTTTATTTAATGTTTTCTTTCATTTTTTCTTTAAAGTGTGAATCCTTGCTATGCTCAGTTTTCTTTCAAACACTGCTACTTTGGATAGTAAAATTAATTATTATCATTCTTTTGATTTGCTTCCTTATTTTATAACCATTTTACACTCGCATATCACGTTTCCCGCCATTCTGATTTACAGTTCCTTCTTTATTCACATAATTATCAATTATGCTTAACTTTTGGGCACCAGTGTATATAGTGTATTTATATTTGAATTAATAAAATGTTTCATTCATTTACGTTATAATTTTTTCTTAAATTTTTCGTCCTCTTATTCATTGTAAAAAAATTGTTCATCTTGGTATCAATCAACAATTTGAATCTTTATACGAAAATTATCACTTGCATTTCTTAAAAGTATTTAAACAGAATTTATGAAATCATGCTCAAGTTTTTAAATAATATAATTTAGTGGAATATTCTATATAAAAAAATAAATGGCTTCTCTTTTTTTGTGACTGAGAATCAAGTGAAACTATTAAATCTGGGAATATTTCATGTTAAACAATCTATTTGATTCAGTATAAATTAATATTTAAAAGCATAACAATTGATTAATCTCATTTTTATTAAGTGTTTAATATTAATCGATTATTTTAATGTGTTAATGGATTCCTTAAAACTTTCTCTCTTGAAAATGTAAAAAATTCTTAAACTGGAATTTAATTAACCCATTCAATTAATTTTAACACTTATAAAAACGATGAAGGCAAAAAATGCTAGTTATAAAATTTAAGGAATGATAAAAAAATAATTATGCAATGAAAATATTTCTCATACCTAACTGTTTAATCGGATTTTTTAAAGAAGTATATTTTTAATATTGGACCTCATAAGCATGAAGAGAAGAGAAAAATAACATTGAACAAAACTCAGAGCATCCTTTTATATCAGTTACAGTTAATTAAAGTTTATCAACCTATTTTTGCCGAGGGCAAAAAAATTTGCTTTGGATGAACAATTAACATGTATAAAAAAAACCCTATTTAACGATGAATCCTTATTCTTATGGCCAAAGAATAAAAAAGTTATATTATTAATCAAGAAAAAAGAATAACAAGCCTTTGAACATATAATTATACTAGCTGTTACCCGCCCGCTTCGCTGGGTATTTCATGATGTTTTATAAACTCTTGTTGGTTATATATATGTATAAATTTTTGATATTTAAGTCCTAGCATTAAGAATTCGATTGTATTGAAAAATATGCGCCCCTTACGTTCCTCAACGCCACTTGGGGGTCGATTTTCACGAAACGCATTTGTGGCGTATCTCTATTCTATGAGAGGAATCTGCTTGCCAAATTTCAACACTGTGCGTCTAATAGTTTAAAAATCGGAATAATTATTTATATCTCCCCTTAACCCCCTGCAGCACCCCTTGGGGGTCATTTTTCCCAAAACCCATTTTGTAGTGGATATTTACTCCATGAAAGAAACATGTCTACCAATTTTCAAGCAGGTTGGTCAAGTAGTTTAAAAACGAAAATATTTATCTATTACGTCCTTAACCCCCCCCCCCCCGCAACGCCACTTGGGGGTTACTTTCCCAAAAACCATCTTGTATCTGATCTCTACTCTATCAAAGGAATCTATCAAATTTAAAGACTGTGCGTCTAATATTTTAAAAATGGAAATAATTATCTATAACGCCCCCTAAGCCCCCGCAATGTCACTTGGGGGTCGATTTTCACCAAACTCATTTCGTAGCGGTTCTCTACTCCATGAAAGGAATCTGCTTACCCAATTTCAAGATTGTGCGTTGAGTAGTTGAAAAATGGAAACAATTACTTATAACGCCCCTCAACCCCCCGTAACGCCCCTTGCGTTTGGAATTTCGCAAAATCCGTTCTTAGTGGATCTCTACTCCATGAAAGGAATATGTTTACCAAATTTCAAGTCTGTAATTTGAATAGTTTCGGAGATATCATGATTAGTCAGTCAGTCAGTAAGTGAGTCGCTTTTCTCCTTTATATATATATAGATAATTATTTATATCTCCCTTTATTCCCCCCCGCAACACCCCTTGGGGGTCAATTTCCCCAAAACTCATTTTGTAACGGATATTTACTCCCATGAAGGAAACATGCCTACCAATTTTCAAGCTGGTAGGTCAAGTAGTTTAAAAACGAAAATATTTATCTCTCACGCCCCTTAATCCCCCGCAACGCCACTTGGGGGCTATTTTCCCAAAACCCATCTTGTAGCTTATATCTACTCTATGAAAGGAATATATTTATCAAATATAAAGACTTTGCGTCTCATAGCTTAAAAATGGAAATAATTATCTATAACGGCCCCTAAGCCCCGGCAACGCCACTTGGGGGTCAATTTCCACCGAACTCATTTTGCAGGAGATCTCTACTCTATAAAAGGAATCTGTTTACCTAATTTCAAGATTGTACGTCGAGTAGTTTAAAAATGGAAACAATTACTTATAATGCCCCTTAACCCCCCGTAACGCCCCTTACGATTCGAATTTCGCAAAATCCATTCTTAGCTGATCTCTACACCATTAAAGGAACATGTCTACCAAATTTCAAATCTGTAGGTTGAATAGTTCCGGAGATATCGTGATTAGTCAGTCAGTCAGTCAGTGAGTCGCTTTTCTCCTTTATATATATAGATTTCTTATAACAGGTTCGTGAAGAATTTAAATGCAGATTTTAAGTTTTTGAGAAAATTCGTCATTTTGAAATATTATTTTTCACTTTCACTTTATCATTGTATCTGATTTAACATTTTTACAAATTTAAATTTATGCACCTCTTTAATCAAATGCTTTCAAAATCAAACACGTTTCTTAATCAAGCATGAATTTCACTGAAGATAAAAAAACAACAACAGTTCCTTTTTTCTAGGAACTTGAATATCTTTTTTTGTAACATTTTATCATACTGTATAAAATATACACGAACCAACAGCAGCGTAAATTTCGGAAGCATTCTCCTATTACTTCATTTCGAATCCATTTCCTCTATTAGAGGTTGTTCCTAAAGTGGAAATGAGGGGGAAAAAGTCCAATTTTGTAATTTGGTTGTTCTAGGTCGAGTGACTTTGATTTCTGCAAATTATCTCATTTCATCGTATCTTTCGGTTTTCCTGGTGGAAGTATGATGGTTTTGAAGGATAGTTCATCAAGAATTTCCGTATTCTTGATGAAGAATGGGTATTTAAGTACTCTTTTCCTGTCATTTTGGTGTTGCACAAAAAAGAGATCATTATATCATAAATTAGTAGAATTTTAGAATGTTATTCTGTATCAATCAACATATCTAGAAGGAAGTTAATTACTGAAGCGGTAAAAAGTCAGGATGAGTGATTGCAGCTCAAAAAGCTTCATATTCTATCTTAAGTTGATGCGAAAGAATACTTAAGTAAGCTAGAAATACACTACCAATTTACAAATAAACCCATAAATTAACATTTTGCCCGTATTTCTGTGAAGATGCTAATTTCTGATCAATGGTTACAATCTTCAGAAATTTTGAGTGGTATAGTTTATATAAATCTGATCGCAGTGTATTTCTTGGTTATTCAACTCTTTGAGAGACATTTCTATGAATAGAAAATTCAATGACTTTTGAATATTTTTGTAAATTATTAGCAAAAAAGTTTATTTTGCTTAGCATGAAGTAAACACATATTTCCTCCGAGAGTGATACGAACAATTTATTCCGCAATAATCTATTGAGTGAATGAGTGACTGAGTTTATTAAAGTCACTCTTAAAACTACACCAGGGATATCGGTGACGTTCCTTATAACTTTGAACCATGGTTTAGTGAAGGAGACGACACCTGAGCCAGCACCACACTCTCCAGACTTCTCCCCCTCGTCAGCTTATAGACTGAGCCACAAAATTTTTAACATGCAACAGCCCCTTTATACGGTAGGCCTTCAGTGGCGTCAGGATTCGAACACACACTCCTCAATAACGCTGCTAATATATTAAAATAGAATAATTATGTCATTAATACCATTCATGAGTTTTGTACTTCTTTAAAATAAGTTTAAGATACTCTCAGATTTATGGCTTAGAGTTAATTTTATGTTACCTTCAGTTTGTGAAGGATCTATATGCGTCCTTCTAATAACCCTCTTGGGAAATCTTTGGGCTATGAATGACAGCAACCCTTTTTGAAGAAGAACCCGTGATATGCAGATTAGGTCAGTTGTATACAGTATAGGTTTACTTGCTAGAAATATAGACAGAGGAGAATAGATGATTAGACAAAGTTGTCTGGAGATTGAAATATTAAGAAATTGAAGATAAGGAAAGATATTGCCAATCAGGTATTAGTTATATTGATAGCGCGTTTCGGACTTTAAATTGCTAAAGAGATTTAAGTGACGATTGGTCGCATAGCTAGAGTGCAAATCAAATATTAGAGTAGTGGATTGATCCATATAAGGTGGATCAATTTATTAGAAGTCTTCTCAGAATTCGTAGCAAAATCCACCCCCCCCTGCTCTTTTCTGGGAACATCTCATTCTATCTGATTAATTAATTGTGTATGTGATAATTAGTGTGCTGAATAAATAGTTAAAAGGTATCATGCCAAGCGTTCTTCATTTCCTCCCACATTTTAGCTGGTCCGAGAGTAGGTATAGAGTGTTACAAGTTATATCAAAAATAAATTTCTAATTAAAGAAAAAGAAGAGGCATTTTATGGTGGGGGTTTTCAATTGGTATTAGGTACTATTCTATTTGATAGCCGGAATCCTTTGGTTGTCATTCGCAATATCCTTACAGCTAGGTGACAAGTTTTCACCGATAGGCTTTCACACCTTGTTTCTCATCCTTTCATGGACTCTTGCATCTTCGTTTAACCAGGGTAATAGCCAATAATATTTATTTCTGTATGCCATTTGTTTCCATACTATTCCGGCATTTCATGGGCTTGTACGGTCACCAGATTTCTCTCAAATAAAACACATTTGGGTTCTAAATGAGCAAGTTTTTCGAATTATCCTTGGATTGCGTTTATGTAACTAGCCCATTGGAACCAATAAGACAAACAATCTCATAGGAGGAATGTGCCAACTTTTCGAGTCGATACTCTGCCGGATAACAACTTGCATCAGGGCCAGAGATGGGTTAACGCAATATTTATATCTTTTTTGACCTTATTGCCATATTAATCGAAAAAAAACTCCGTTCAGTTTATATGATACTGATGGAGTTTTGTTTTCAATACATGTACATATTCCACAAACTAATTTTTGTTCCGTTAGGATTACTCTTTCTTGGTGTGTCGCCTATTGTATTATAGAGGCAGTACATGCTTTCATACATTTATTTAAGCATACCAGTGCCGAATTTTTAGAAGGAAGAACACGGATACAGTTTCTTCTAATGAAAAATAATATTCTTATAAATTTTATGTAATGCCCATTTTGTGAAAAATATTGCACAAAATGGGCATTGTGCAATATTTGGGGGTGAGAGAAAGGTACTTATACCTGTAGCGGTGGTATCTATATAAGCCAGTTACAGCCTCCAGACTGAAGTGATCATTTTGGTCCAGTTGTAAGTTACGTGCTTATGGAACGTAAGGTACCGAGATCGATACAACTGACACTGGTGACATTGACGCTAAACAAAAAGAAAAAACACAACCTTCGCGCAGCAGTTGTGCCACCATCTACCTGCCGCAAATGTAACTAAAGCCGTCAAACACACATGACGCAGCAAACAAGCCATCAGACACACAAGACGGAGTAAATAAGCTTTCAAACACACATGATGCAGCAAGCAAGCCGTCAGACACATATGACGCATCAATCAAAGCCGTCAGACACATATGACGCTGCAAAACAAGCCATCAGATACATATGACGCATCAGATCCATAGTGATGCAACAGCAATAATTGACACACTCGCCATGACAACAATATCGTTCGTTCGCCTATCCACCTACTCACTGGTGGGGGAATGTGCAGAGGTGGTATATATGTAAGCTAGTAACAGCCTTTGGACTGAAGTAAACATTTTGGTCCAGTGGTAAGTTCCGTGCTTACAAATCGGAAGGTACCGAGATCGATTCTACCGACATACCTGCGCTTTTCTCATAAATATTTTCTATACCCACATACGATCACATTCTACCTTTCTCAATTTTCGTCTTCTTTGAGAATTTGTGAATGTGGTAGATATATCTCTATGAAATTGAGATTTAAAAAGAGTAAACACGAATCTTTGAAGACAGAAGGAAACAACATCTGTTCTCTTAGCCTAATGTCAAAGGATGGGAATGAACCACGGAAAACTTTTCAAGGTAGGAAAATGCTTGAATTCTGGTGTAAGTTTGTTTTCTTACAACGTATGTATTCATAGAGAGAACTAAGTTCATAAAATCTATTAAGAATTATTAATTAATTAACATTTTGGAAATTCAATAAAAATATGCAAGTATTTTCCAAAACTAAGGAATTTTACCTTAGCGCAATGTCAGTAAAAAACAAACGTACGCATAAAAGAAGGACGTTAAACTTCTTGGCCCGAAATTTTGATTTTTCAAATTACAATTATTTCACGGTATTTTTAAAAAAATTATATTGACTAAGGTGATGGATTAAAAGATAAAGTAATACAATGTTCTTCCTCCTTCACGAGAGTATTTGGAGGTATATACCACGAAACTGATGAATGTTTTCTGATCGCTATTCTTACATAGCGTTGATCTTGTTAAGATCTCCAGGAAAACATTACAGATGAAATTTTCTTAGAATATTGAAAAGCATGCCAGTAGGTTTAGAAAATGCTATCCACGAACATTTTACAGCGAATCACAGAATAACCTCGTGAACCTCGACAGTGGATGTACCCAAATAGTGGAGTGTTTTTTACAGGACTGGGGTAACAATACAAAATAATGCAAAAAATCATCAACGGTTCAATACTTGATATCATTTAGTCATACTTCATAGAATTTATATGGCATTGATAACATCCATAAAATTAAACAATTCGAAGGAAGTTTGCAATATTATGTGGCTACTTTAGCCTGATAAAATTATCTCACCAATAAATGTTATGGACTCATTACTTTTTGTTCGTATTTTGCTTCATATTAATTCACATTCTTATTCTTGGCAATAAGCTGCACTATGCTAACGGAAATGTACTTAAACTAAAAATTAATTTGGCGTTAACATTTAAAGAGAAAATATATTTTTCACTTAGGAAAAGTTCTTATTTTCCCATCGCAGAAAGATTTCGAAATATATATATAACAATCCCATAAGCGTATTTATTTTATTATAACTACTTTTTGGAGAGAGAGAATATCCTCTTTCCTCATTTAAGGTATCCGACTACCCTAAAATTGTGATTTTGCCAAAAAATGACAAATTTTTATGACATTATTTCATAGGCCATCTTATTAGCTTTACAAAAATACCAAGTTTATCATTTTCCGTTCAATAGAACAAAAACTACAAGTGTTTTAGTAAAAGCAGATGCCACTACTTTAAGCAAGATGCCACACTTTAAAACACGTTTTACTCGAAATGTGTTTTTTTGAAAATAATCAAACCTGGTCAGGGATTGCTAAAAACGTTTTGAAAATAATGAACTGAAATTTTTTGTGTAAGTTCTGTATAATAGTAGAAGTATTTTAACCTTCAGATTTCTTAATCACTGTTTTATCACACAGTCCCTTATGTGCATATAATCACTGTTTTTTTTTAAAACAATTTCATATAGTAATTGAGATAAAATGCTCTAGCTTTTGTAAAAATTAAAATATCTCTTATTCTGAAGGTCATTTCGACAATGAATAACAAAGCAACACATCAGAATTGAAAAATTGAAAATTTGTTTATAAACCTTTGGTACAGAATGGGTCAGGTTTATGTTATTTTTTGTCAATTTTTACCCGTTTTTTCACATTTTTGTTATAGTAATTTATTTTTCTCTTCTTAATTTTAGCATATTTTTCTTTAAATGTACAAAAAAAAAAAAAAAAAAAAAAAATCTAAAAACAACAAAAAAATCTACATATCTCCATTTTTTAAAGAAAAAGTTTTTGCAACCAGTCGGATACCTAAAGACATTTTACATTTCCTAGCGAATATTTTTTATTTTTGAATTTTTTTTAAAATTCAGTGTAACATAGTGCTCTTTTGGTGCAATCCAGAAGATTGATTACGACCCCAAATATGTGGTCACTCAATCTCATCCGATATCTTCTGAAAAATTTCAATTGATTCAGTTTGTTTTTAAGCATAAGATTTTGATTTTTGAATACTGAGAGCTTAAATGGTTAATAATGAAAGTTTCTGTAAAAATAAAAAAATATGAGAATTCTGATTCAAGTACATTAAACTGATTTAAGAATGTCCTATATGTGGATTATAATTAAAAAGTTGATCCTTACTCAATAAAAATGATTATTATGTAGTCAAATGAAACCTTACTGTATTTGAATTAAAATCAATATTAGTCTAATAGTCTGTTCGAGAAAGAATGAAATTAAAGATCAGTACAAAATAAGCCGCTAACTGACTAATTTGATATACTAATCCTGAAAGCGGTGATAAATTAACACTGTTACTTTTATTCTTCACAGTATTTTGAGGTATTAAATTAAATATTGTAATTAAAATACTCATGTCATTTAGCAAAATCTATGAATTAGTAAACAGATAAGAATTTATTGGAAAATAAAGAATAGGGTTAGAATAATGTCTGAATTTCTTCTTAAACCTAGGTATTAATGCAACTCAGCAGTGGTGTAACGGAGAATATTAAGGTCCCCCTGCAAATTCAAGTTTAGGGCCCCAAGCCGGATCTTACAAAGGATTGCAAAACTAAATGTATTTGGCGTCAGTCAGGCTTTCAGCCCCCTAGAATCCTGCACCCTCTCTTGCCCTACAGAGTTGAGGGTTTTAAGTTACACCACTGCAACTCGGTATTATTCAACATTTTATGTTGTGTTTTTGATAATTTTAATATATTTTCTTTTTCTTTATTAATAGATGGCGCCACGAGAGGAATTTTTTCATAAATGAGATCGTATATGTGTGTGTGTGCAAATTAAATAAAACATATTTCTTAATATTTTCGGATTTTTTCGAAAATTAATTTCAATCATTTTAAGGATAAAATAATCTTGAAATTTTGGTGAAAATAAAAATTTGTATGAAATCCTTGAAAAGTTTTATATATTTTAAAAAGATTTTAATATATTCTATATACACATATTTTATTAAATTATCCTTTAAAAAACCTGAGCTGTCAACTGTGAGTACGGAAAAACTATTCAAATTGAAAAAGAAGCTTTGTTAATCGATTAGTATTCTTGTTCAAACAATTTCTTCGAATATCATTTAATTCGACTGAGATATGTGATATTTATTTGTGTTATTAGGTATAAAAAAACGTATTTATAAAATTAAAATGGATTTAGGATTTATACACTTATTTTATTACATCAAATGTTTAGTTTTATGAAACTAGAATGTGGAATTGTTTTTAAAAAAATTAACAATCACGTATTTAATTACGATTTGGTTATTGAACAACCAGCGTAATTGAATGGAAATCTAGTTTTTTTTTTGATTTTTTGTATATATATGTAAGTAATTTCAATGCTTTTTTTAAAAAAAAAATCTGTAATATGATTTATTTTATTTATATATTTTTGTGATTAAATTAATATAAATAGATTTGGTATGTTATTTTACTCCAATATTTTCCCCATAATTTCGTTGATGTATAATTCTAACAAAAAATTTATGGCAAAATCCAGATTACAAAAAAATTAAAATACTAAAACTCAACACACAAGTTGTTCTTTTTTAATAAAGAAAACATATGTTTAGCTTAAAAAATAATTTCATGTCCACTTAACCTATCATAATTTAAATATCTTTAGATAAACTTTTTTTTTATCGAAAACCTATTTTTAAATAAAAAATCTAAAAGTGTATTACGTGAAGAGATATATTAGATTAAATCTTCCGAAAGAGTTATAGATCTTAAAAATATCTGTAAAATTAAATTGTGCCTAGATATTACATTGACGCCTTTTCGAAGTGCAAGTTTAGCTCCTAATTGAATAATTATTTTAAGTAAAATTAACCATATCACGTTAAGTAAATTTTGCATCTTAACTTAAAAATAAAATTAATTCGTAATATCAGATGTAATGTGAAATAAGTAAGTGTATTACAATATTGTTTTTTTAATACATTTCAATAAACAAGTTTATTCATTAGTGTACACATAAGAATGGAAAAATGGCTGTCTATAAGGGGCGTGGCTACTACCGTATCAATGATACAGGACCCTCAAGCTTTGGGAGACCCAAAACGTTTCAGCAAAAAATCGCAAAATATTAATGGGCCCTTAGAAAGTGCCCCTGTTAAGAACTGTAGGACTAGCCCACTAAAGGACTGAAGAACCAGCCCTTTTAGTGAGATGGCGCAACAGAAACGCTGAATTCGGTTAATGCTGATTGACAACATTGAAAAGGAGGAGAGAGAGAGAGAAAAAAGCGCGATATATATATATATATATATATATATATATATATATATAGTGTGTGTATGTGTGTGTAAGATGTGAAATATAATTTCGCAACATATAGCTTTAAATATTTAAATGTTTGTTTAGTTAGTGTAAATGTGTATATGACGTCCTGTATTGTAATCAGCAAGTGTGAAAAATTAATAAACCAATTTTGGTTTAGTACTGCCTTTTCCCATGAAAAAATAATCTACACGATACCACTACTCACACTATGTTACACCCCCAAGGAACTTTGATACAGGGCCTACTCAGGACTAGCTACACCAGGACTACTACTAGAGGGTGCATCAACTCTATATTAGTTTATATTATTTTTCGAATATTGGCAGCAAATATAGTTTTTTGTTGTAGTTAGATTAATAAGACGATTTTCTAAAAAAATTGACATAGTTAAATATTAAACATATTAATAAAGCTGTTATCGTTTTAAAAATGTCTTGCTTAAATAAGCCATTAGGAGCTCCTTTCATACATAGTATTATTTTTATGATAATGTAATGTATCTTAGGATCACAGGTATAGCTATTTATAGAGTTCGATGATTCAAAAATTGGTAAAAAAATACAACAGAGTTCTAAATCGAGGATCTCGAAGATCAACATGATAAATCAACGATAATATATTTTTTTTTACTAGAGAGATAAATTTTCAAAATTAATAATAATCTTGTAATAATTGAATGTACATGTTTTCATATTTAACTTCATTATCTATATTCAATCAATTGTTGGAAACTTAGTTTCATTAAACATAAGTTAATTAAGTGAAGTGAAAGTGAGTCATCCAATTATTGAAAAGTTAATTCAGTCAATTCAAAGCGAATTATCTATTCAACTCAATAGTTGAAAATTTAATTTCATCAAACCAAAGTGAGTCATCTATTCAGCCAATTATTGAAAAGTTAATTTCATCGAACCGAAGTGAATTAAATATTCAACCAATTATTGGAAAGTTAATTCCGTCAATTCAAAGTGAATTATCTATTCAACCAATTATTAAAAAGTTAATTTCATCAAACCAATGTTAATTATCTATTCAACCAATTATTGAAAATTTAATTTCATCAAATCAAAGTGGATTATCTATTTAATCAATTATTCCTTTATGCATAGAGGCTAATTCAATATTTGATCAATTTAATTAACCAAATAAAATATTTTTTCACACTTTATATCAACTAAATATGAATTTATTTAGCATTAATGAAAGGTGTATTTACATCGATTCTATACAATAAATACACAGATGAAGGATTTGTACATGTATACATAGGAATGTTCGCTAAGAATTCGATTCAATTAACCGTGATGGTGCCCATGGTGATGATGGTGTCCATGGTGGTGGTGGTGACGAAGGATTTTGGCAAGAAGTCCAGCTGCGAGAAGGTATTCTAGTCCTCTATTTCCGCCACCTCCTCCTCCAAGATGCATTGCTTCTGCTCCGTTCATGGAGGGTCCAGGTACCAGGAGGCAAAGGACGAGGACAACAAAGAAGGCGCACATTTTCTTGGAAGAAACCATTTTAGGAAGTATTTTTTTGTTCTGGAAACAGAGAAAGGTGTCAGAAATTGAAATATGTTGGATTTTAATAAGTGTATTAAATATTTTAATTATTTCGAATGCATATTTATTATTATTTAGTGTTTCCATTAAAATACATATTTTAAATGGCAAAATTTAACTTGTTGCATGAATAGCAGCAACAACAATAAAAACACGTAGAAATGGTTGAACAAAATATAATAAAAGCAGAAAATATTTTTTCAGTATTTCCTAAAAAGGAATACATTTTTTCTTCTTTGCAGAATGAAAACAATGATTTCTTTTGATTTTTGCTTGGGCTTTTATAAGTTTGTAAAAAAAAAAAAAATTCCCAGTATTTTAATTATTTATTTTAATAAACGCTTTTTATTAGGATTCTTTTTTTTCTGCTCCTGCTCTTATTTTTATTTCTTTCCTCCCCTTCCCCCCCTCATTGATACATTTGCTAATATTTCGATTTGGATAGAACTTTAATCATTACCGAATAAGATTTCTTAAAATTTTTTTTCCATTCTTTCATTACAGCGTCGAGAATTCTGAACTTGAACTTTGAATATATCATATGTCAAATATAATATTATAAAAAATAATAAAAATAATGTCAAATAATGTATAATATTATCATATGTCACAATCATATTATAAACAACTACCTTTTTTAATTTTTTTATGTATATTTAGCATGTTTTAGGCAAATACAAAAAAAAAATATAAGTGGAAACAAAAACTATTAATATGCTATGAACATTAATACAATTCTATCGGTTAAACCTCGCTGTTTAGTTTTTATTTATCATCTACCTATTACTGTTTGTGATGAAATTCAATATTCAGTTCGCTTAGAAATATATCGTTTGGTTCTTTTATAATCGAACTCGTAGGTGAAATAAAAGGTTTAGATTTTATTTGATCGAATACAGTTAGTGTTCTATTTTACCTTTTTTCTACTACGTATTTATCACAGTTTCAGAAGTAAAATTTACACAGGTAGGTTATTATTTATTGATTATTTAAAAATGTATTTAAGAAGGAAGAAAACAAGTGTATGAAAAAGGAGAGAAATCTAAAAAAAATGTTTGTATTAAATTAAAAGAAATCATTATTTATTTATTTATATTCGTTTATCAGCAAGCTAGTATTACAGGAAAAAGTATACACGCACTCAGAGTATTTTGGAATTGGTTAATTTTAAGAAAACAGTGGAAGAGTGGTTCCGTCTAAAAAAATTGAGGAAACAAAACGAAAATAATTTTGCTTTTTTTGTCCCATAATTTGGTTAATTAACGTGATGTTTCCTCGTTTTCATTTATAGGCACAGGTTTAAGGTGAATCAATTTATTTGAGACATTTTCTGGATGAGAGACATTTTTGCCTTAATTATTTCATTGTTCAGCGCTAGACAAATAACCAGATTTATTTTTGGATCGAATAAATGCTTTTTTCTCTCTCTTTCTGATGGCATTTTTTGTGCAAGATTTTGGTTGCTTAAAACAGATTTATTTCTGCATTCATTAGTTAAGCTTCAACTTTCACAATAAGTTTCCGACTCTAAATTTTTTTCTTTTATCAGCATAAATATAAAATTACTATTATTACCTTGATGGAATCATTAGGATACAAGTAATTTTGAAGAATTCTTATTTTCATTTTTTACTGATTTTATGATGATTTTTTAAAATTTTATTGCGTACCAACCTAAGATTAAATTGAATAAACAATTAACAATTTGCTATTTATTAGAGGGAATATTTGATATATATATATATATATATATATATATGATACATTTTCCTTTATACTGAAGAAAATGCAATCATCTAAAGTAATTCCAATTTTCAAATAAAACCATATTTTTGTCGCTAATATTTCTGTTTACTTTTTATTTAACCAGTTGTATTACTTTAATCCTATTGGGCTCAAACTTTTATTGAGTACGCCGCAAATATTTATTTTTCTTACAAATATTTTATAAGGCATAATTAAGCATTTTTCTTTAAATTATGTTACCTCTGTCATTTGATTTGAGGGTATTTAATTTCCTTTAATATTCATACTTCCATATTGTGTAAAGTTTTGCTTCAGAAATATTTGTATAAGTAAGCCTTTTTACTCCCTCTGTCGTCAATTGATAAAACTAAAAAATTTATAACTTGAAACATATGTTCGATTGTACTCTCTTTGTATGTGTTCTTAAAACTCTTAGAAATAAGTCAATATTTTATGATGAATCTGTATTTAAAACAAATAAAGTATCAAATATTTGCTTATACTATAAGATCTAGTATAAAAATAATTGAAACATTGAAGGTTAGATATCTAATAGAGAATCAAATGCATTTATAAAACTGAAGTAAATAACAGTAATTAATTTTGTTTCTAAAAACTCGAATTAATTTTGGCTTAAGAATTACTATGTATATTATTCCATAATGCATGTAATTTGCTTTTTATATTTAATTACAAAAATATAACAAACTTAATATTTAAATATCAAATTTACAAATATGCTAAATGCTGATCACATAAAATTACAAAATAATTTTCAACCACTGATGTTTTTTTCTGCTGATGTATTTTTCTATAATAAAACTAAAATCAAAAACTATTTTTATGTGTGAAGTGTATTTACAACCTGATACTTAAATAGTATGTAAAATACTATTAAATAATATTATAAAGTATAATTAGAAAAAAATATTAAGACTTTTTCTTCTAAATTTATGATGTGTGAGAAAATATTTCTTATCTATGTAAGCTTCTGAAAGAAATGTTTATATTCTTTCCTGATAATGAAATAGCATTATAAAATTACTTATACCATCAACTGATAGAAGAGACCTATACTTAAAGACTACAAAATATTTCAAACAATTTTTCTATTAATTTGTTAACAGATACATAATTTGAAATAATTAGCAAAGCAAATTTTTTTGTTATTTTTGTACATTAAAAACTGTTTTTTGTAGATTTATTGATTATTTTTATAGATTCTGAGATTTAAACAAGATATAACAACTACTGTAAAAATATTATAATGTTTTTTATTGACGTATATATCTATCTATCTTTTATTATGTTCTGCTAGAAGTAGTTTTATTAAAAATAACCTGTCAGAGGCCAAAAACCAACTAAATTTAGATTAATATACAACTAATTTCTATTTTGTATATTTTATTAAAAATGACTTTATATAAACAAATTAACCTCTTAGAAGCTGAAGTCATAAGTTCGATTTACTTTTGATATTTTTTAGGGCAACAGTTTAACGTATTTTTAGCATTAAGAACATTCTTTCGCCAAAAAGACTAAGAGAAATAGCTATACACGCGAAAATAATAACTTCGAAATCATCCGAAGCCAAATATTTTATCAGTTACATCGAGCCGAAGAAACAGAAATGATTTCTTCAATTATTTAGAATATTTTCTCATTAAATACAAAAGAAAAAGAATTAAAAGTAGATCAATACTCACTTTGTTCACTAAGAAGTAGAAAGTTGTTTTGATGATGTTTGGGAGAGGAATGATTTGTGTAATCAATGAGGCCGGTTTTTATAGAGGATGCCAAAACTGCTCGCAAAACCACCTTCCGCTCGCCTTTAGGCGCCAATCAACCGTGTACTCAAACACCCCCTGTCACAGGCCGGAAAACAAAAAACAAACAGCGTCTTATTATCTTTGTTGATCAGGCTCTGACATTGCGGAACTCTTTATGAATAATTTGGATACAATTATCCAACAAAAACAACAAAATGGAGTTATAAAAAGTAAGCTTTTGTAACTAATTGATTGTTTATAGGCTTTTGTGGTTGGTTTTATAAGTTTTATGTAATTAAAGGGGTTCGGTAAAAGTATCTAGATATATTTAATTGGGATATATTTTTTTCAAAAGTATGGCATTAGAGATGAATAATGTACAAATAACAACACTGAAATAAAAGTATGCTATTGAATACATTTCATTTACAAGTATCAGAAAGTTTTAAAAATAAGCATGAATAGTTTAATAAAGATAAAATTTCTCGTAAGTTTACTGAATGAAAAAGAGCGCCAATAAAAAGGAGCAAAACGAATAATTATCTTTGACTTTATGTGCATAAAAACGAGGATTACATTACACACAAATATATATACTAATATCTATGATGTATCACGTTGTTTTACCTTGGATAGCCGAATTAAGAAAGTTATATAATAAATATGCATTAAGTTTATTTCATATTATTTTAGTTATATTTCAAATGATTAATATTTTATGTAATATATATTTCCAACAAACTTCTGAGAAGAGCACTTTAAAAGATACACATTATTTGGTTAATCTCTCCTACGTATTGCCTGAAAAGAATTCGCATCTTCAAGAAGGGTATACACAGACTTACTCTCTCCTACATATATACACATAACTTTGGGCAGCTTTAGAAAACATAATAATTCTATACCTTGCCCTATTGACTTTTCTTAGGCTCAGGGTTTCAGAATTTGTTTCCTGATTTGAAGGATTCATGTAATTCTAAATCATTATTCGATATATATATATATATATATAGCCAGCTGAGTGGTAGTGTATCGGCTTTCATGTCACATGTCTGGGGTTCAAATCCCGGGTTGGGCAAGGTCGACACAGCCTTTCATCCCTTCTGTGGGTCGATAAATGAGTACCAAGATTGCTTGAGAACTAAACACTGGGGTTTCGTGTCAGACTGACCATCTGATCCAAACATCTGCTCATGTACCTCAGAATCGAAGGTTACGAATATTGAGTTGGGCACGGTAGACCTTGATCCTCATGCGCTTTTGCGGAACTGAGTTTGGTTTCTGTATATATTGATGCTGTTGCTTGAGTTCGAGTAAAAACCGAGAAGGAGATAATACAAATGTGAAAATATTTAAAATTAATTTACACTTGATTTTAAGTAGTAATGCGGAAAAAATGTAAATCACACCTTTTAAGATGCTGCGGATTGGTGTGTTCAAAAGACCTGCGTCTGTCCGAAGCGCTTTCTGTTTACAGTCAGAATGCCCGGTGTAGGGTTGTAAAGTTTCAGCTGGGTAGGAAGCTCTGTTACAGTTAAGTTACAGAGAAGTGTAGGACACACACACACACACACACACACACACACACACACACACACACACACACACACACACACACACACACACACACACACACACACACACACACACACACACACACACACACACACACACACACACACACACACACACACACACACACCACAAACACACACACACACACACACACACACACACACACACACACACACACACACACACACATCTATATATGTGTGTTGATTTCATTAAACAAGAAGTAAAAGAGAATATAGAATATAGTGTTATACATATTTCCCGAAACGCTTCCTCTAATGATTTTCATTGATTTTGTTCTTTATAGAGTAGTAAGTAGATTACTTTTTGATCCTCTTGGGTTTTGGCGATTTATATTTTTATAAATTAATTTTGGTACTTTTAAGTAAGTCAAATTTCTTCTAGGTAAGCAGATTACTTATTTGATAGTCTATGATTACGTGAATTAGATTATTTTCAAGTTGATATAAGCATTAAATTTTTTTAAAACATTATTTCTTTTTGCATTTTTTATTCGCATTTTTTCCAATCCCAGTAACATGGGAAAATAAAGGAGAAGGTTGCTGCTTTAAGATTATGTTTAACCCTGCAATCTTAGCTCTAACATAAACCTAAAAGTTTGGGAGTTCAGACTGTGCTCTGGCGAGATTAGCAAGTGGTCGTCTGAAATGTCTTTCTTTAGATAGTGGCTGAAAAATCCGCCCTACTAGCAAAAGATGCTGTGACTATCCAGCTTCATCTGATCACATTCATGCCTCGGACTTTCTAAGGGGGAATTTAACATCCGATCCCCTTATTATTATAGATTTTTTGGAGATCAACAGCCTTTTGGTTCTGATCTTACATATGTCAGATCTCTCGTGGATAAGAAATTACTTCAAAACAACAACAGCATAAAAGTTTGCTAATAATTTTTCTTTATATGTAAATTAGATATTTTGGTTACCAGCGAGAAAATGCTCATGCTCAGCCTTTATACTTCATTACCTTAATATTAACTTTTTTATTGTTTTGCTTTGACTTAGAATAATGGTAAAAATATTAATAGATTATTAATGATTACACTTACGCACGTACGCACATTTTGCTCACATTCAGCTCATTAACAATAAATATGAACTGATTGTCAGTGATTTTTAGAATATCATGAATATGCTACAAGAATATAATTTATGCTTTTTACGTGTAGCTGTTGAGATATGTTTTGTGCTTATGCCATCAATGTTATTTAATCTAAATTTCGCACAAGACTTAATAGAAATAAAAATTGGTATGTATAGGATTAAAATTAAAAAAAATAATGATAAAATAAATATTTATTTTATTGAAGTTCAAGAAATAAGGTTTTAATTACATGAAAGATGTATCAAAGAGATCTTATGCAATCACAGAACCTCCAGCGAAGTGTTAAAACTGAAGGATGGTAAACGTGATGAACTACAAGGTAAGACAGAGGTGAGGTTTCTGCAATAGATTTGAAGAAACACGATCTTATCGTGAATAACAATAAATAAATAAATATAAACAACTTCATCAATAGTAATTGTTGAATTTTTTTTTGACTAAAGTTAATGGAATTAATTTGTGCCAAAGAAAGCCTGGTGACTGTTATATTTGTACAAAAAAAATGTTTAAGAAAAATCTTTTCCTGTTTAGCTTCTTTTTTCCAAGCACTACAGCCGGTTACCGGTCAAGACTGCCTCAGTCAACTTACACCATCTTGATCTATTCGATGCTTTATTCTGTTTACACAATTCCAAACTTGACTCCATGATAATTTTGCAACTATATATAACGAGATAGTTTGTGAAAGAACTAAATCTTTGAAATATGTATTCATTGTGCTAAAATTTAAAAAAATTAAAGTGTTAAAAAAAATCTGGATTTTATTTATAATTTTTTTTTGTCCTACAAGATAAATTTTCAAACTTTTCTCAATTTAATTGTTGCTTGTTGTATACATTCAAAAGGCTCATCAAAATTCTCTGTTAAAATAAGTTTAAAAGTAAGGTAAGTAAAGATAAGGCATGATATGTCTGAAGATATTCGATATTTTCTCTATACATTTTATCATCAAGTCGTAATTATTATAATTTAGCAAAATAAATTTATGGACTTTAAATCCATAAAAGTTCAAAGGCTTGAATTTTCTACGTCTTGCGATTCATATTTCAGATTATTGTACGACAGAGCTTCAGTAGCTTGATGGAAAAAACGCCGGCCACGAATTCGAGGCGATGAACTTTTAGCTACCGTGGCTACACACCCCAAAGTGGAGTCTGGACAGATTTAAGATACATTATGCCTTCTACACGGTGGGTCTTTGATGCACCAGAATTCACACAAATCCGTGACAATGACCACTAGAATTAAATATTCTTTACAACTGCTGATAAACGAAAAAGCCACTGGTAAGGATTAGTAAGCAAACATTTTTAGGTATTTGCCCATAAAGTTTTTTTCCAATGGGCTGCATATTAACAACTAAGCCTTTACAGACACTGCAAGTCCACAAGAGTAAAAGTCATTTTATCGGTGGCACCATCTAATGGAGACTTCCGCTACCAAACTGTGACGTTTGCATTTTATTCCATTCAAACTCTCGTCGGATGCTACATATTACTATGATTTAATTTTACCGAAAGTACCAGAGCCAAATGGATACTCAAGGGAACTTTTACACATGCCACATAATCATATGATATGCATGCCTACGATTTTCGTTTCCAGGAAATATATCGTCGTTACGAAACGGACACGTTACCTCTACGTCACCGGAGCCGACATTTGTTTACAAAGTTGTAAGCTTCTAATCAAATGATGGACCATTAGACATATATGTAATTAGAAGAAATTATAACTAGGGATTTATAAAACTATAAATAAATTAGTGAGTTACATAAGATCAGATAATTAATTAGTCATTCAAGAGTGAAAAAGGACATTTGATAAAGAGTTAAAATGTTCCAAATTAAAAAAAAAACAGTTTTATTTAATATTACTTTAGGAAAACACAAATAGCAAATGTTTTATTTTTCTAATCTTGTTTTTAGTAAAAGCAATCACCAGTGTTTAATTTTTTCAAAATTTTGAAAGAGAAACATATTTTAAGACATACATTTTTACTTAAAAGAAATTACATTTGCATTATTCTTGTATAATTTTTTAAAACACGCACATTTTTTCATTATTATGATTAAGATTTGCCAAAATTTTATATAGCATATTGATTGTGCCTCAGAAGTTGAGTAATTCATAAATTCAATAAATCAATTTTATTTTCCTAATAGCTTATTCGATTCTCTAAGAAACTGGTTTTTTATTGGTAACTTTTATAATGACTCAACTTAGAAGAAAGGACAAATTAAGTGATAAAGAAGAAATATACGCGCGTATTTGAATATGTATTAAATATATATATCTGGAATAAGACTATATTTTTGTGTTTTTTCTAGTATTCTAAATTTCAATAGATGGCGCCACAAGTACAGATTGGTTAAAATTAGTTATTTTGATTACAGATTTATTGACAATTGTTTATGGATTTTAAATTTTTTGCAAGCTTTTGGAACAAACATTTTCGAAGTTTGGGTGTGAATTAATTTTAGATTTGTTTATTTTTTTTTTAAATTGAGTTTTCTTTTGAAAATTTATATTAATTAAATATTCTTAATAGAGACAGAATATAGCATTTCGTTGACTTGAAAATGTCAAATATGAATTGGAAGTATATAAAAACGAATACTATGACGATTCTCTGCTATTTTTTTAACGTATTTAAAAATACATTTTGTTTTTATTATAAAGGAACTACAATCAAACCATGATATAGCTAGCCTTACATGCAAAAAACAATCTTTGCTTTTTTAAAAAAAATTTCTATGAGAATTGTTAATTTTTTTTACGGGAAACTCAAATTATTATTAGCATGAATAGTCGTTTTTGCAAACAAAATATTTAATAATTTTTACAGATTATTTAATCTTTATAAAGAATAAACGTTTAAGCATAAATTATAAAGATTTCAAATGTATAATAAATAACTTTTCCCTTACCATTATAAAAACATTTCTTATCAGAAAAAAAAATTCTGCTTTGAATTTTTTCTTTCTGATTTTTATTTGCATTAGCATTCGTATGAAAGTATAGAATCAATTATAGAATAATTTTTTTTCTACTCTCTTATATATATTTCTTAATTTCATATATTCATGGGAGCCCATTCTTTTAATTTTCTTCATAAGTTCTTCTCACATAAGTTTCTTCATGCTTTTATTTTTGAGTGCAATAAAATGTCAGTCCTGAAAACTCTTTTTTAAAGAAATAACTTTTGGCTTAAGTTTTTAAGTTAAGAAATAGCAACATTATGCATGTTGGTATTTCTAATATATATATATATATATATATATATAATATATATATAATATATATAATATATAATATTATAAATGGCATTTTTTTAAAAGTTCGTGGCAAAAACTATTTTATTTATTTTTGAATCAAAATCCTCTTAAGTAACACAGTGTTAGTTCGATTCACGACATTGGAACTTTTTTCCAATTTTGTAAATTGAAGATCATATAATTGTAACATTGCACATTGTAATTGTCATAATTTAGAATTATTTTGTTTTTACTCTGAACTAGTCACAGGTAAATAGACCTGATGGCATCTTATACCTAATAATAATGAGTGCCCCGGTTTAAAATAAATATTTATATTATAAAAGATTTGATAAACCTCCAAACTAGTTGAGATTAAACTTTCTTGATTCTAATTATTTTAAAATTATCTCCATTCTAAACAATTAAATAGAGTTTTAAAATGTATTTATTGGAAAAAATTATTTCCTCTTTCATTCTCTCTCAGAATAAAAATTTCTAATTCTTTATTAAATTATTCTACTGTATATTTCCGTAAACGAAACAAAGGATGTAAGGCACCTCTGATATTAATGTAAATTAAATGATTTTAAGAGAATGTTTTTAATTTAAGTTTTAATTATTCAAATGCACCTTACCATATTAATTGTAATTTGAATTCTATCTTGAGTTTTGTAAATTAGTTTTAATCACACAACTTACCGAGTATATTAAAATATATCATTTGTTTCGAAATAATATCTTTTCTGTATTAATTAGTTTATAAAAGTGGTATTATTCTGTATATTAATTGATAAATAGTTAGCTTTCACATATAATCTATGAAGTATATGACACATTAAAATTCAAATGATATAGATAATCCTTGTTTTTCTACGAATGACAAAATCTGTTTCAAGTATTAAATCTGTGGTGAACTAAATAAACAATCTTGGAACTGAAGTTTAGTTTATTCAAAAAATTTATTTATTTATATATGGATAAAATATTTGCTATTTGAATAATTTTTGATAATTAAGAAACAATTATTTGACAACTTATTCTGAAAGCCATAATTGATTTTTTTAGGAACTCATCAAAGCATTTCAAACCACAATCACTTTGGGGAAATTGATTTTATTTAACACTAATGAAATGTGTATTTACATCGGTTATTTACAATAAACACACAAATGACTAATTTAAACATTCTATTCGAACTAACATGATGTGCTCATCAAAACCATGATGATGATGTCCATGGTGATGATGTTGCTCATGATGATGGTGGTGACTAAGAAGCTTGGCGATGAGTCCTGCAGCGAGGAGAACTTCAACACCGCTCATTCCACCTCCCCCACCACCTCCGAGATGCATGGCTTCGACCCCGGTCATGGAGGGTCCAGGTACTAAGAGGCCGAGAACGAGAACGACGAAGAAAGCGAACAATTTCTTTTGGCAGACCATTGTTGGTTGTGTTTTTTTTTTTACTAAAAATAAAAAAAGAAAACATAATCAATTAAATTTTGTTCTGGTTCTAACAAATTTCTTGAATATAGAATTTTCTTTGTCCCGAAAAAAATAACCTTTTAGACGGTTGTAAAAATGAATTTTTTAATAAAAATAACAGGTATCACACACACAGAATAAAACCTTTTGAACGAATGTCGTCTGCTTTTACCAGTAATGTGGTAATTACTATACTTAATGCTGATTGCTTTTGTTTGAAATATTATTAATCACAGGCAGGCGCGAAATTTGAATTAACACGACACGTGGAACGTAACTGTTTCTTTCTAACAATCGTTCAAAACTTTCACATATATTTGTTGTGAAATATTATTAACAGCTCCTTTGGAAACTTGAGTCTAGCAGGAAAAGTTTGCCAATTTCTTCACCAAATATAATATTTTTCATCAATCATTATTATTTTGTACGTTATTTGAATAACAAAATCGAATGAAATAGAGTTACACAAAATTTGTTTAATTTCAAATTAATTACATACTAGAAGTTTATTCTTGGCTGTAGACAATTATTTTGTTACTCTGAAATACGATTTTATTCTTAAGCTATTAAACGAGTTTCTAATACACAGTCCTAACTTCCGTGAAATTCCATAAGTGCATTATAAGGCTCAATTATGTTTAATATGCCTTTTCTTTATTCTAAGTCATTATTTTTGGATGAATTTAATGAATAAACAATGTCTCTACGGATACTTAGCCGCTGTGTTAAGAAAAATATATTTATAGAGAACAAAAGAAAAGAGATATAATTAGAATTAAATTTTTTCTGAAATGCATCATTTCTTTATCAAAGAGTCCTGAGTTTGGTTTAAAGTATGTTAATGGCATATGATAAAGCTTTTGTGTGTTCCGTAAATTCTACTTAGAAAAATTTCTATTTTAATTAAAAAAATTTTGTATCTTTGATTTTTAGAGATGAATGTATCATCATTCAGAGCTTTGTATATCTTTTTCGAACACATCGGATATTTAATCTTGATAGAAAAAAAGTTTTTTCATTCTAGATTTGATTTTTTCTGACTCTTTCGAAAATTAAGACGTTTTTTCAATTTATAAATTTGTAAATAAGTGTTTATTGGATGATTTTTCAGGATAAACTATCCCAAGGAATTAAGTCGCATAACCTCGTCAAGAAGCACACAATTTTGTAAAAGTATTTTAAAAGTTTTAAAAAAGTATGTCTATGTATAAAATTGCTTTACATAATTATTTAGAAAATTTAGCACTAATATTTTATTCAGTTTAAAAATGTTTTTATTTCTTAAAATTTTTGTCGATTCCATTAGTTTTGTAAGAAAAACAATTCGAATGACAAGTACATTTATTTAATTTTGTTCTGAAATATTCATATTTTTTAATTTGTTTTAATTATTACTGTTATACTTTTCTAGCTATAAAGAAACAAAGTGGAATTTTTTACACTTTTTTTGGAACAATTTTATTTTTCAGTTTCTACTATTAGTTCGTCCTCTCCCTATATATATATATATATATATATATATATATT
>BMAO01019067.1:0-23416 GCA_019973975.1 Trichonephila clavata
TTGTGAGAAGCAGACTTTATCATCTAGATTCGAATAACATTGCATTCAACGAAAAGTTTATTCAAAGATTGTAGCTAAAAATTTTCGCCTACCAAAGTGTTGTTTGACGCCACACTCAAATCAAATATGTCATACCTTAAATACCGACATAAACGTGCTTGAACACGTTTCAATATTTTTCTCATCATCTTTTGCATTCTAATTACAACATGTATGGACGAGGGGGTCGCTGCTGATACAGAATGTATAAAAGGAGGCAACACAGCTGCAGAACTCTCATTACTGCTTTTAGTAATTCACCAAAAGCAATGACTCCCGAACCGAGATATGGTTTCATGTACCTAAAGCGCGCCAGCCCCTCTGACGCTTATGTGATCCATTGTTTCACCGATTCTCTGTACGACAATATGATCTCCTGTGTACAAGCTGCCACATCCTATTCCATGGACACATCGGATTCCGACTGTAAAATGAAAATGGCCTATTTTAAGATTTTGAACAATTCTGCTATTGTGCGCAAGCTGCACAATCCTTCAGTCTACAGACAAGTATTTGATTGCACAGCATAATATGAAACTGAACATCATGACTCAAAGACAGTAACTAAATGTGCAAAATGAATATTCTGTAACAAAGTGAATATTAGTTCTATGTATTATAAGCAAGAAAACTTATTGTTACACTCTACATAAAAATATTGTTCTGTAACGAATGCACTGATAACTGTTATATATTGTAAGCATAAAAATGATTGTAACACTCTATGTAATAATATTGATATAACCCCTTGAATAAAAAATTATTTTCCCGGATAAACTGTGTTCGTTTACTTTCGAGTTGTGTCTTCATTATGCATGTTGCAATGCTGTTACGCAAGATTTCCTGCTAGATATGTTTTTCTTTCATTTCTTCCTTGAAGATTTACGCAAGATTTCCTGCTAGATATGTTTTTCTTTCATTTCAACCTTGAAGATTAAACGCGCACCCCCCCCCCCCTCTGCTATTTTCCTGTCTTACATAAGAGTTGTTTTTATATAATCAGATTTGTAAAAACAACTGCGTTTTTAAAAAAATTTGTCCTTCATTTCTAGTATAAAATGTCAATCGGGCTTTCAACCTTTGTCTAGTCTGTTCCTGAAGTTCCTAACGGGCTACATTTTTTTTTTGGATCAGTCCGCGTCTTCTTACCGCCTTCTTCTTGATTTCTGAAGATCTTTTTGGATAAATCCGTTCTTCCTACGATAACTATGGAAAATGGTGAGTGGAATTTGTATTTTTCCTTTTCCGCTTAGATACATTTCGTTGAGAGCTTTTTTCTGTATTGCTTCATTAGTCTTCATTTTTAAAATTTTCTAGAAAGCTTTGATCCTCTTGCGCCAAAAAAGAAAATTTAACGTAGACTTATCAAAGGGGAGCGGCGGCCTTCGAGTAAAATAGCAACTCCCTATTCGGTACATGTTGATCAAATCCCTGTTCTTCTAGAAGGGATAACACACATTCAGGAACATCTGAAATCTATGTAATAAATTTACGTTGGAGTAGGGAGATATCCAAACTTCTCCTGATTTGTGTATACATTAGAATTGTTCCCAAGTCGGCTTAACTTTTAAAAAGTGTGTGCGTTTAAATTTTTTCTAACTTACGGAGAAATACACACACACAATGATCTTTTGCATTCTTTAAAAAAAACATACTTTGGAAACTGTTGTTCAAAATAAAGTGTCTGTTACTGCCTATTACGATAAAAAATTTGTTTGCGAAGATGGCATGCATACATTGTCTTATGGTCACAAAGATATTTAATATTGTTTTCTGTATTGTAGAAAGGGTTGGTTTTAACTCAATTTGTGTATATGTTTCTACAAATTATCTCCCTACTCCTATACTTTGCTTTGTGGCTGCTTTTTTTATTGAATGTGTTTTGTGTATTCAACTTTTAATATTCTCTTAGTTTTTAAAATGTGTTTTTGTATATTCAACTTTTACTATGTTCTTCATTTTTAAAATGTGTTTTTGTATATTCAACTTTTAATATGCTCTTAGTTTTTAAAATGTGTTTTTGTATATTCAACTTCTACTATGCTCTTAGTTTTTAAAATGTGTTTTTGTATATTCAAGTCAACTACCAATACAACTCAGTTTAATTTCTTGTGAAATCAAAGACATGAAAGACGTAAACACTAATCAGTCAGTTTCTGCTTTGTGTTTGCTTGCTTTTCTTGCTTTTTTCATTTTGAGAGGATTAGGACGAATCATATGCAAATCGTTTTTTGCGTCTGGTTCTGTGACAACCTCTGTTAACCACTTAACGGTTTTCTTTACTTAGAAATGTTTATTGTTCAATTACCATCTAAATAAAGTCACAATGCAAATTTGTAAAAAAAAGCAATTTTCATTAAATTATTTCCTTTTGTCATTAATTTGAATTTGAGTTTCGTTTATGGTGCAAGAGCCTTAATTCGACCATGCTGTAGTAAAATCAATCGAAAAACAAAAGTACAAGTAAGAATGTACTAATTTTGGATATCAAATGACAGAATAAAAACTGTTAAGTGGTTATATAAAAAAAAACGAAGGTCAGATCCGCATGCCTCATGGCGGCTTTGGAAATGCGGACAAAGCTTTACTAATTTTCTTTCGACTAACTCGTCACGTTTCCCCTCTCTGCTTTGCAGAGTAAACCCGTTTTCACTGCAGTGCTTTCATTCTTTAAGACGTGCAGTGGTGGTGTTTTGGTGTGAATTGTTTCCCCTCCAACTGTTTTTGTCGCGATTTGATCATGCGGTATTTTAATGGACACTGTTTTCATATCGTGTGGTGTTTTACTGGAAATTGTTTTAATGGACACTGTTCCAACTGTTTTTGCCGGAGAATTGATCATGCGGTGTTTTAATGGACACTGTTTTCATATCGTGCGGTGTTTTACTGGAAATTGTTTTAATGGACACGTTTCCAACTGTTTTTGCCGGCGAATTGATCATGCGGTGTTTTAATGGACACTGTTTTCATATCGTGCGGTGTTTTACTGGAAATTGTTTTAATGGACACTGTTCCAACTGTTTTTGCCGGCAATTTGATCATGCGGTGGTTTAATGGAACACTGTTTTCATATCGTGCGGTGTTTTACTGGAAATTGTTTTAATGGACACTGTTCCAACTGTTTTTGCTGGCGATCTGATCATGCGGTGTTTTAATGGTCACTGTTTTCATATCGTGCGGTGTTTTACTGGAAATTGTTTTAATGGACACTGTTTCAAAATCGTGTGGTGTTTTACTGGAAATTGTTTTAATGGAGACTGTTTTAAAATCGTGCAAACATATACTACTCGTGAGTACGTCTTATCAGCGTTGCAAAGTCGAAAAGAAAAGCTACTAGGGGGGGGATAAAAAACATTCATAGGGAATACAGTCCTACCTTGCAATTATCGAGATTTTCCAACGTAAAACATGGACCTATTTTACTAATCCCTTTAAAGTTGGTCCAGGTCTTAGTGTTTCCATGCCATAGAAAGTAAGATTGAAAATTATAGGTGCATGTTATAAGGCAAATGTAAAAATGATAGTTTCAACAATAAATGGTTGAGCATGAAGAATTAGATTTCTTCATATATCTAAATACTCTTTATTTAAAGTACAGTACATATCTTATGAGCTTTCATTATAGCATAACATGAAAAATTCCTAATATTAGTTTTCCATTATATCTTCATGCCCATCTTCGAATGCTATTTTATTTTTCCCCATCCTAGTTACTCATCTATCGTTTCATCTAGATTTTTAGATGTACTATACGTATCTATTAAATAACTGTTAAATCGGAACAGGTTTAATTTCATTCCACGCTTTTTTTCCCCCATCACACAATATTTCAAGGCTGTATAACGCGTTTGTCCTCCTTTTGTAAATGTTCACCTTTTTTAACATCTTCATACCTTTTAGCACCTCTTTTCTTGTGCTTTAGGTTTTACTTTAAGAAGCATACCGTTGTTCAAAAGCTTGAACAACGTGAAATTTCAGATTTCTTCTTAAAAAAAAGAGTGCGTTATTCGGTGAAAATAACTAAACTTTTAAAAGTGCTGTTTGTAAGTATAGCATACGCAAGAGGATACAGTATTTGAAAGAGGATCGGATGAATTTTTTTAATGAATAGGCAGAATTCACGTCTTTATTTTCGCCTTACCATCACTTGAATTCAGCATTTCATTTTCAAAGAAAAGTTAACAACCCTATTTATTACAAATTAAATTTTTTTTTCTATTTTAATAAAAAAAATTTTAAAAATGCCAATGCATTCTCATAATCTTTGATATTATAATTCACTTCACGAACAATAATGCGAATTATGTTTATACATTAAGTATAAATGGACCATATTTATATATAGAATATGTTAATTCAATAAAAGGAATAGCAAGTTTTTTTCTCATGAAAGTTGTGATTAACAAGGCAAAAAAAAAGAATCTTTCTACAAATAAACTTGGATACACATTCCACTTCAAACTCCAGTTCAATATATGCGCTAGTTTATTAGTGAACTTCAGTACCACTGAAATCTATCTTAAGAATTGAAAAAACTGAGTTTGAATCAAGAGCTAGGCTGAGGATACTGGGCCATTATGGAAGAAAACAAATTTCTTCTCGGTATAGAACATCAACATTAAACTTCAGCTGGAAGAATAGAAATATATCCTGAAATCTATTTCAAACTGTGCTATGAATTTGAAACAATGTTTGAGAGCGAGAGTATTCCATACGAGGCTTTAAAATGCTTGTCAAAAAGGTCTTTCGTTCTAAAGAGGTCCAAGCCAATTACATAGTGCATAAGAAAGTGAATTGAATGACTCATTAAATTCAAAGAATAAACAGAGGGAGACCGGGACAAGATGAATTATAAAGTACACTTTAATTTAAATAAATTAATAAATTTAGATTTTTTTCAAATTAAAGGCAAAAAGTTCAATTTTTTATATACATAACTATTTAAAATACGTCGCAGTTATTCCATATCTATAGCAAAAAATATTTAAAAGAGCCTTACAAGTCACATATGATGTGTAACATCTGACATGTTATCTTGGTAAATACGCCCAATAGTAACTTAAATCCTGAAAAAATTGAATCAAGTATGTTTAGTAATAATTTTTTCTATCGAATAATCATATCTTTAAAATTTTTTTATTTAATTAATACAAGGAGTAATGCAATTTTTTATCAAAAATAATTATTCTTGTTCAATTTCGGGCAGAGTGGAAACTTATGATAAATTTTGTGTAGTAGCTAACTGAAAACCTTGTCAGATAAGTCACACGGATGGGCCGTGAATATTCCGAGTGTGACGTCAAAACAAGGAATGGCCCTATGAGCAAGAAATTTGGTGAGAATATACAATGGAGGCTGAGGGATCGAATAAGCAAGATCCAAACGGACTGAGAGGCTCAGGTGTCTAGCTATTGGCAAAATGCTGCCCACAGGGGAGGCACATGGGGTGTCGAATCCTTGTACTTCCTAACCACAAACAGGCAGTACTATCAATCCCTCAAATATCAACCCCATATCATCAAAAAAATGGCTCCATAGGATTAACATTTTAGTGTGTAAGCCCTCTCCTGCCCTAGGCAGGTCATCATTAGTAAAGAAATTATCAAAGGGAGCGGACAGGTCAAATCGATCGAGGCCACCGCGTGCGCTTTTGGTCAAATTAAATAGTGCACGCTTGCCCGGTTTCCTGTTCCACATTTCCGTTCATTTTCACGAAATCACTACCCCAAGTATCCAGCTGATTGGTTGAATATTAATTTCGCACTGTTCAGCTACATGATGGCTTTTGGCGACGGACCACGTAATTTTGAACCATGGTCAAGTGACGAGGACGACACCTGAGCTGGCACCCTCTCTCCTAACTACCACACCAACGGGAGGACGTTTGAGCTCTCGACAGATTTAACGGGCATCGCTCTCCTACATGGTGGGTCTTCAGTGGTACTGGGCTCGAACTCATGACGCCCCAGCGATGATCGACCTTGACCACTTGGCTACCGTGGCCACACAAATATCCAGCAACCGAGAGGAAAGATGTTACACATCAAAAAGTAAAATGTTTCCATGTGTATTTACCTTTCGATATTGGCAGTTTTCCATGAGGGATCTAAATTTGCTTATAAACAACGGAAAGAGGAGTCTTTTAAGAAATGTGAAAGTCACATTTTTTTAAAGGGGCTATGCATCTTTTAAGGGGCTATACCATAAAAAATACGAAGTGAAGTCAAAGTTTAAAAATCTACAAAACATATCTACCTCACTTTTAGGAATGATAACCTTATGGTCTGACAGATATTTTTAATTTCATCCTTCCATGCAGTACCAGAACTGTTCGTAGAGATACTGGTAACCATTGGCTTCCACGGTTACCAGTATATCTACGATGGCAGTATTTTATTGTGGAATTGTTATAAATAAAGTTTATATAAGTCAAAAAAAGAAGCAGATTTTCGAAATAAGCGTAAGAATGGCATTTTTATTATTGATCCAGAAGCATATACCGTAAAATCCGGCGTATAACTCGTAGCTTTGGAACAAAAAATCTGACTGAAATTTACGTGAGCATGGTATAGGCAGGATATAAAATTGAGAGCTTTAAAAGTAAAATAAAAATAAAGATGAGCATAGAAAAAAATTAGACTCCTACGTATAACGAAATAATATTCATGTAAAGGAAATAACGTTCCTTGTGAACTTAAAGAATTAAAGTTCTAGAAGTATGCAATTCTCTTTTTACCATGTTTTTATTAGCTCGCTTTCTTGTATGCCTGTCCAGGTGGAATTTTGTAATTGATTTTAAACTAACTTCCCGATGAGCTAGAGAAGACTTGAAATTTGGGCCATAGTTCATAAGGGGATGACTATGCATAAAAATATGAGAAAAGAAGAAGAAAAAAACGAAAAGGTTTTATACTCTCTTTTAGTCCGTTATAAAAGCATTGTACATTAAAAAAAAAATTCCATTAATTCTTAACACGATTTTATAAGTTTCACCTGTATGTAACATAGTCTTTGAACTCGACATTTATCCACTTTAAAGGGTCAGATTAATTCGAAATTTTGCACACTTGTCAAGCACCGATGACAATGCAATAATTTAAAATTTTTTTATATTATTCTGTTCAGGATCATCAGGATTAACTATTTCCCATTTCCAGATTTGGCGACAATTCCAGATCACATTTCCAGCTTTGGCGACTAATTCCAGAACAAATTTTCAGATTTGGCAATTAATTCCAGATCACAATTCCAGATTTGGTGATTAATTCCAGATCAAGATTTGGCGAACACCAAAACGGTTGGGAATTGATTCAGAGGTCTCACAGGATTAAATAATTTCTCACAAACTCTTCGATTCAAAACGTGTACTGTTATTTCTAATAATGATGTGTATTTTAGAAATAATATTGAGCTCTTTTTAGTGAAAAATATCATTGACTTTTTTTTAACACTTTCTTCCGCATTAAATATTTCCGCATACTTCCAGATTTTTTTTTCCTTCAGTTGGCAGATCCATCCTACATTTTGCAAAACAGGCCGTATCGATGCACTGATAGGATGCGAACGGGGTATTCCAGATTCCAAAAAAGGACATATTTAAGATTAATTCATCAATGAATAAATGATAGTTTAAAAAAACTATAAAAAAAAACTCTCCTTTATTGTAGATCGAACTGGAAAATGAAAAATAAATTATAAAGTTATAAAAAAACTAAAGAAACACGCTTTTATAGTAAATCGAATGAAAAAGTAAAAAATAATTCTTAATATAAGAATAAAATGATTAACAAGAAAATTAATGTCCTTGTGGTAAAAGCGTGGGGTGCTTTGTGCTACATTTTTACACTGACTCAGCATTTCGGAATAGAATTAGTAGGAATTTATAACAATTGGTATGAAGTACCCCACGTTTTTACCACAATGACATTAATTTTCTCGTTAATCATTTTATTCTTATGTTAAGAATTATTTTTTACTTTTTCGTTCAACTAACTATAAAAGTTTTCTTTTTAAAGCTTTTTTAAATCCATAGTTTATTATTTTTCTAAAGCTTAGAGAAATACCTCGAATAAATGCTCGGGTGCTTTGTGCTACATTTTTACACTGACTCAGCATTTCGGAATAGAATTAGTAAGAAATTATAACAATTGATATGAAGTATCCCACGCTTTTACCACAATGACATTAATTTTCTCGTTAATCATTTTATTCTTATGTTAAGAATTATTTTTTACTTTTTCGTTCAACTAACTATAAAAGTTTTTTTAAAGCTTTTTTAAAACCATTGTTTATTTTTTTTTTCTAAAGCTTAGAGAAATACCTCGAATAAATGACTTAAAACATAAGAGCATTTCTCTCATGTGCATTTCAGGATTCTTCGTAAGAAAGGGGGTGCCCGTTATACGGTGAATATGCCTGAAAATTAAAAATTGCAGTTTAAAAATATAAGCGCGTGTTTTATACGCCGGATTTTTAAGCGTTAAATTATTTACTTCGAAGAATGTTATCTCTTAAAAAAGAAAGTGAAGACGCATGATACTAAATACTCAATGTGTACGCAAAAAACAACTTTAATCGAATTTACAAATCATACAAATGGTTTGATTCATGCAATATATTTTATACTATTCTGAATTCAATAATACGGTCTATATTTATTTAAAGAATATGCAAAGTTTAAATTATATCATTTTATAATAAGTTTTAATGTATTTATGTTTGGATCGGGAAGCTTCTCTGATGCTTCAAGGGAGCGTTCAGCATATATTGGCCAAAATGAATTTTCAATTTTTGTGATTTTTTTTTTCAAAACTCTCATTTTTATCAATGACAGATGATAGAACCAAAGTGAGTGAGAGTTATATTAACGTCGCTCTATAACGGTACACAAATATCTTAAAATGAAACAATCTTTTTAATAAAATTCCTCTTTGTCACATGTATTTAACTGAACAATAATGTAAAGTGATTAAAATAATAATAATAATTTATTTGTATATAAATAAAATCAATATTACACACTGTATTTTTGCAATTGTAAAAAAAAAAAAAAACGAAAATGGATGCACAATTTTTAAGTCGTAACTGGTTTGTATACTTACTAAAAGTTTATTTGCGGATTTCGTTATGTAAATCCTGGATTCACACATCATCATCATTTACAATTATTTTTATATATAAAATATACGTGTCACAGTGTTTGTCCACAATGGACTCCGAAACTACTCAACCGATCATAATATAATTTTGCATACTGTGTGTCATTTCGTCCAACTTAAAACATAGAATGGTTTTTATTTCAATTAATCACGCCTTATTTTTTTTATTGCCGGAAATGTGGAGAATCCAGAAAAAACGTTGCCAGATTTTGCGAATATTCCCGCGAAGCAAAATTTCTCCCTTTTGTTTTGTCTATGTGGGCGCCAGAACGTTCGATTCTAATTTATTGCTTAGATCAGTGCAATCACTATTTTTTTTAGGAGAATAAAACTAGATTTCTCGAAGGGAGAGGTTGTATCAATGTCTTTCTCTATTTGAATAGATAATATTGATTTTTTTCATGGAGCATTGGCCAAAAAGAGATTAATAATAGATTTAAATGTTGGAACAATTAATTGTTCTCGAATTTTGATGAACGATATGAGATCGTAAATATAACCATTGTTTTGAATTCTCTTTTTGAATTAACTGATATATTGGAATAGCGCTTTGAAGTGCGTGAAGCCTGCTAAAGGTAAGATTTTATTCATTATAACAGAAAGCATCGAAAAAACAAAAAAGTGCGAACAGCACTAAGATCGGTAGCGACACGGTTAATTAAAACCGTTGAGAATTTATTAAAAGAACTGACTGATTTTTATTCCCTTGTGGAAAATTTGAATTTAATAATAACTAGATCGGAAGAGTTAAGAAATATTGATGGCTTAATTTTAAGTGAAACCACACATTAGAACAATATGGCACTGAATTAAGTACTTCATTTGATTACTTTGACAAAATAACTACAACAATTTTTCGCGCAAACAAGAAAATAAAACAAAAGTCGGATTAATTCTATTGTGTGTAGCGGTACAGATCAGAATTCAACTTCTGTAAATACAAATAACATTGTTACACTTCCAAAGATAATGATTCAAAAATTTTATGGAGATTGCACTCAGTTTAAAGCTTCTGGAATACGTTCCAAATTTCAATCCATGATAATAATTCACTTTTGAAAATAGAAAATTTTAATTATTTAAAAAGCTATGTATCTGGTTCAGCTGCTCAAGCAATAGAAGGTTTTGAGATTAATGAATTAAGCTATGATTCTGCTGTTGAGCTTCTTAAAAAAGATTTGGAGAAAAAGAAGTAATAATTAATAACCATATGCATAAAAAATATATCTGCTTCCAGTTTATAAATCGAATGACATTCCAAAGTTAAAAAAGTTACATAGCGAAATTGAAGTAAATGTTATGAGCTTATCCGCGTTAGGCTTAGAACCCAAATCTTACAGCTCTATGTTAATTGCTGTCGTTTTGAAAATTATTCCTACTGAATTTACCCTAGAATATAATCGAAGAAATGTTGACAAAAAATTGAGTCCAGATATAAATGATTTTTTGGAATTTTTCCAAACAGAAACCAAAAGTAGAGAGCGAACCTATTTGATGAAACTGGAATTAGACATATATATCTTTATGTATAAAATATACGTGTCACAGTGTTTGTCCGCAATGGACTCCGAAACTACTCAACCGATCATAATATAATTTTGCATATTATCGACACTATTGTTGATGAAAACAAAACCGCAAATTTTCCAACCGATTTTTTGAATTCTCTAGAAGTAACAGGAATGTCACCACACAATCTTCGGTTGAAGATTAGTTCCCTGGATATTCTTTTGCGTAACTTAAATCCACCTAGATTATGCAACGGAGCACGTTTGATCATCAAAAAATTTTACCGGCAACTTCTCGATGCAAACATTTTGACTGTAACGTTTGAACGAAAATTCGGTTCTGCTACTACGGAATTTGTTGCCACGTATTCTACTGATACCGTCAGAATCTCTAATACCATTCAAAAGGCTTCAATTTCGATTCGATTGGCTTTCGCGATGACCATAAATAAATCTGAAAGTCGAACAATATTCATTTGATACTTGGACTTAGAAAAGCCATGTTTCTCGAATGGGCAACTAGATGTTACATGCTCACGTGTGTGGAAACCGTTGAATCTATTTGAGTTAGCAAAATACGGGTTACCGAAAAATATTGTGCACCGATTAGCGATTAGTTGTATAGAATTATTTGTTGTTACTCTTTAAAATGGTAAAAATAATTTTTAAAAATTGCAAAGAATCAACGTTATTTACCAGATTTATAAAATTAAATCTTCATATGTTGTTACTTAATGACTTCGTTAGTAATTCATGTATTATACTACACTCAAATAGGAGATGGATGAAATGCAAAATTAAAATAATTTGTTGTTTTATACTTTATTTCAACCCTCCAAAATTATAAACGAAGATTAATTTGACTACATTGTGAATAGTTTAGGATAATATTGAATTAACGTATTAAAGCCACAGCAACGCGTGGCCGGGTCAGCTAGTATTTTATATATTTAAATTTCTCTCTCAAGAGTTTACAACTTCTAAATAATATTAAACTTTTAACTGCTATGCCGAGATCAGCTCGGGCAATGTACTAGTGCTCCAAAATGCCATGCCCGAGTATTACACGAACTATTTTATTTAGTCCACATATTAATGTTATACCCGAATGCATATCGGGAGAAATTTAGTTCGGGTTCACCTCTTTGTCAAATCCGAATCTATATAGGGAATGTGAGTGAGTGAATATTAACGTCGCATGGTTCAGCTACACGACGGCTTTTGACAACGGACCTCGTAATTTTGAACCATGGTCAAGTGACAAGGACGACACCTGAGCTGGTACACCCTCTTCTAACTACCATACCACACCAACGGGAGGACGTTTGCGCTCTCGACAAATTTAACGTTTATCTCCCCTATAGTCTTTAGTGGTACTGGGCTCGAACTCATGACATGCTAGCTACGATCCGATACCTTGACCACCAGGCTACCGCGGCCACTCTATATAGGGAAAAGTCAATTTGAGCTCAATTCAACGGACGGAGTTTTATGAACAGTATTCATGATACTTCCTTGATCAATCTCAAAAATGAAAAAAAATTGAAAATATACTCAAGCCACAAAGACTGTATTTTCAGTTACAATCTAATTATAGGTGTAATGTAGATCGCTTTGATTAAGAAATATTTTTTCATCTGACTATTCGAAAACGCCAGAAAAAAATATGAAAAGATGTTTTTACATTTACTGGACAAGGTACTCATAAATCATTTTTACTCCATAAAAATTTAGTTGGGAAATTTAGTTTCATTTTTAGAATTTTGAATCCAATTTGTTGAAGATCTCTTTTATAAATATGATGATGCAGTTTCTGGACAAACAAATCTTGGCTGCCCCCCTACGATAAATAGCCTTGCCGGTCTTAGTGAAAATTTTTATCCTATATTCTTCCTTCTCCCCTGCAAAGCTTTAGCCTACTAGATAATGCAAAGTTTGTTGTTCAAAAAAGGATGGAAATGAATAAAAAAAGATAAGGACGGGGTACAGATTCTTGCGTTAAAATAACGGAGTTGGGTTGTGCCTGGAGAAGTGTACCCAGTTATAGTACGCAAAACTGAATTACTGAACTATTAATAGTGGTATTCATTTTTATTTATTTTTATTCATAAAATCATGCTACACTCTAGAGACGAACTTTACCACTGCCACGCTGCGAGGCAGCCAACTGAAGCGAATACGCAGTTTCTAAAACACCTTATAGGTATTTATGCTTGTAATTCGAAATATAAATTTTTAACTACAAAGGATATTTTATTTTATATTAAACATTTGATTTTTGCAATAAAAAAATTGACAATTTATATACTTATACCATCCAAATACAGACTCATTGCCATAAAAATTTGCGCAACAAGAAATAATTGTCGCATCGTAACGAAACTTGACATGAAGGTACATATCGGGCAGATATGCAAATGATTAGAAAAGCAGCATGATTGCGCATTGTGTAATGACACTAGAGGGTGTTGAACTTCGTTCTCCTCGGAGTATAAAACAGGTAAGCAGAGCTTGTTTGAGTGTACTTAATATTTTTCAAAGGAAACGCTGAGGTATACATGCCGTTACGTCGCCATTGAAGACATGAGCAGCTGTCAGAGATCGAGAATCATCGGGATAAGGGAAACTAGGTGGTGGTCAGCTCGGCGAGTAGCTTGTCAAGTAGGCCGTTCTGATTTGACTGTGAGGAGATGTTGGGACCAGTGGACAGAAAATACGTCAATTACTCGGCGACCAGGGTCGGGACGCTCTTGACACACCAGTGGTCGAGAATCCCGTCACATCATACGACACGCACGCGAAAGGCCAACTGCTTCATTGACCGCTGTCCATACAGAGACAGCACCTTCACTAAGGGCCACTGTGTCTTCCAAACTATTTCAAGGCGTCTGGCTGAGTGACTTGTGGTATCGCGGAGCGCATTATGTGTGCTGCCAATGATGACAACTACCCACTGACTCCTCCATTTGAAGTGGTGTCACGCACGACGGGATTAAACTGCAACGGAATGTAACCAGTCGTCTTCAGTGACAAGTTTAGATTAAATTTGAGCAGTGATGACAATCGGGTTCGTGTGTGGAGACCCCTTGGTGAACACCTCAGTCCTACCGTCGCATTACAACGACACTCCGCTCCCACATCTGGTGCGATGGTATGGGGTGTCATTGCTTACAATAATCACCCCTATTATTGATCTATGGCACAATTATAGCCCAGCGGTACGTCCTAGACATCCTTCAGCCACATGTGTTTCCAGTCATGGCAGGGCTCTCAGGAGCCATTTTTCAACAATGCTCGGCCACACACAACAAGCATGTCACAAGACTGCCTTCGCCACATTACTGCCTTTCCCTGTGGCCTGCACTATCCTCGGATTTCTCGCCAAGCAATCGTATATGGGATCATTTGGGAAGGCAAACTGGACAGCCTACGAGTTTGGTTGAACTAGAGGCGTGTTTATTGCAATGTGGAACGAGATATCTGAGGACACCATACAGAACTTGTATGTCTCAATGCCCACTCGTATCGCATCGTGCATTCGCGCTAAAGGGCGTCCAACATACTAAAACTTGTGTTCATTTGTATTTTTTTCTGCAATAAATGATCCTTTTTCTTTTATTTTTTCCAATCATTTACTTCTATCAAAGTAGTACTTACATATGTAAAATTTCGTTTCATTTTGATGACTTTTTCTTTGTGTGCAAATTTTTATGGCAATGAGTGTAACATGTCAGTTAAAGGTTTAAAATATTCATAAAATAATCCAAAGAAAATAATCATAGGGTTGACATAAGCTTTTAGGATATTTCTACGTATAGAATATTCTAATGTGTAACAAGATGTAAGCAGATCACTATCGGTTTATATCCCACTTAAAAATTTCTCAAACTCTGTAAATGTCATGATCAAATCAAGTCTTCAATTTACTGAAACTTTAGTAGAAAAATAATAGGGAATGCTGCAAATTATCTTTGTTCATAAGATTTATTCCTCGTATCGGCCTGTTTACTGGACTCGTTAAGGAACGCCGAAGTTCACGTCAGTAATTGAGATTCACTTACCGGATGTCTGGAGTATGTCATCTGAAGACGCGCGACGGAAATACGCCCTTTATTTCCCAAATAATGAGCGGGATCAATGGTTGATTGACACTAACTTCTCCAGGGCTTCGGTATTGAGTCTCTCACTGAAGTGCAAAGTTTTTGTTTTGTTTTTCTGGAAAGTTCAAAGCTCGTTATTTGAAACGATAAATATTTTGTATCGCATGCAAATTTTTTTAATTTTAATTTTTAACGACGTAAGAGTCCTTTAACATTCTTTTTATTACTCTGTTGTCTGTAGCAATGTCTAATTCGCATTAAATTTTAAATTCCTTGGAAAAAATATTACCAATTAAACATCATTTATTATTATATAAAAATGTATATCTTAAGGAAATGGACAATGTGCTGTAAAAAGAAATTCAATCACTATCCTCTTTATCCTGTTGAAAAATGTCACATTTTATTTGTATGGGTAAAAATGAGACAGTTCCTGAAAATCTACTTTAGGACCTTAGAAATAATTTGCATAGAGTTAATTTTATGTATTATTAGTAGCTATTAATGTAACAAGCATATTTTAGTTCCTTCATATTACGTGTCTCTATTTTTTCTCATTTACACTTCCCGTCGAGAAGTCTCTTAATGCCGTCGAAGATTCTAAAAATGATTTTAAAAAATGAAAAAATTTATAAGTTTTGTCACATTTTTTCTTTTTTTGTACATTTTGGGATTACATAATTAATTATGATGTTTTCTATAATAAACAAAATTTACAGAAAATGTTTAAATTTTTTAACAAGTAATGCTTGATAAACAGGGTGTCCAGTCTTAATGTGACCCAATAGCTAATTCCCGAACCGTTCGTTTTAGATATGCACTTCCAATTTGAAAAAATGTTTTAAAACAGGTAAAGAATGTTTTTACGTGCTTTTCGAACAAAAAAACCCATTTAGAAAAATATACAAAAATTTATTTTTTATACGGTCCTATCACTTATATTTAGAAAAAGATGCAGTACACAAAAACAAAGTAAACACAAAAAGTTTCATTTTATTACGATAAAAACTGGACGAGTTATGGAACTTTGAAAATCATATGTTTTATCCATTTTCTCAGCTATTTTCAAGCTAGTCAGGTGCCGTCTCCAAAGTGAAATTAGTTGGAGCTCTGACGGGAAACTTTCGCTCTTGCACGTCACTTTTATGTAAATCGTTTTTAAATGTAAAAGCATACGTTAATAATACAATAATTAAGTACCTAAGAAATAAAAAAATTTCTTGTGTACGTGTAAAACATAGAAAAAATAAAACATTTTGGACGAAGAAAACATTTCAAAAGCAGTTCCAAAAAATAGACTTATATGATGCGGCTTCAGTCTGATTTGCTGATCATGACGAAAGTTATAAATCTGTTGTGTAGTAGCTTGCAATTGCATACAGTCATATTCTAATATTACGAATTCTAGTACGGGAGAACGAGATGTATACAAATGAAGAATACTACGAAATGGTACTGTTTTATGGGCAGTGTAATCGAAATAAGACAGAGGCGCTAAGACTTTATGCCATTAAATTCCCCACTCGAAGACATCCATCTTATTGTACAATTTCCCGTGCTGTTTAACGCTCTTATAAAACTGAGAGTTGGCATAGACGTATTCCCTTGTCCCGTGCCACACCTCGTTCCTTCACCATTATTTAAGTTAATTTGGTCATTCTGATATAATACCCCTGATTCATGATTGGTGCATCATTCCACATTATGCTATAATTTGAACTGCAAATCCTGTATTATTTTGCTGCTATTTGTTAAAACAAGCTGTTTTTTTTAATCTTTTCGGTACAAGTTGTATTTCTTTAATTTAATTTTTATTGTTTGCCATACAGCAATACAAATTGTCAATCTATGATGTTTACTACGATGTTTCAATGTTACTGTGATGTTTTTCTTTTGCTCTTTCTGTAGATAGTGAATTACTGTTCTCTAAACTGAATTTATATACGACCCCCTTTTCTGAGCAACTCAGATGCTTCAAATTTATGTAGGCATAAGTCGGACAGTTTTTGTCGTAATAAAATGAAACCTTTTGTGTGTTTACTTTCTTTTTGTGTATTGCATCTTTTCCTAAATACAAGTGATAGGACCTGGGGACCGTATAAAAATTTAATTCTTGAAATTTTTTTGTAAATGTTTTTTTTTTGTTCAAAAAGCACGTAAAAACATTCTGTACCTTTTTTATAACATTTTTCAAATTGAAAGTGCATATCTAAAACGAATGGTTCGGGAATTAGCTATTGGGTCACATTAAGGCTGACACCCTGTATAATGCACATCAGCTTTGAATTTTTCTGTATTTCTTGTCAGTCAGTCTTTCACAGTCTTCATACCTTCTTCGCTTAGGTGTATCTACATTTGTTGTTTCACCTTTAGCAGATAGTAAGTTCGTGCTTATTGTTACTGGCATGCCCTTTCTTTTTCTCCCTTTTCCATGAATATTTGTTAGTTACGTTTAGGTTTTCTTTGTACACATTTGTTGCTTTTTGAAACCCTTGTGCTAATTGTGCGATGGATTGACACTCATAAAAACATAAAAATCTTTCATTTCAGCTAGGTTGATCATATTCCTAATTAAACAAATAGTTCAGTTTCATTTTTCTTCTATTTTCATGTGTTTGTGATAATTAATTTTTTCGTCATATCTGCTCCTTTAGTTTGCTTATAGAGCAAAACTATGTCTAAGTTTTGTTTTCTTCCTTTTCTTGTGATACTTTCTTATCATTATGCAAAGTGGATAAAAAAAACTCGCACTTTTGTTTTTAGATACGTTAGACACAAAGGGTCGTTCTGGGCCCCAAAATATGTATCTCATCATCAGAAATTTCTGTTTTCGATAAGCAAAAGGTTTTAAAAAGTACTTAATTGTCAACTATAATAACGCACGTTAGTAAGAAAAACATATATATTTGGTTTAAAAATACACGCTTATTATAAGAATTTAATGTACAATATCTGGCTTCCCTCCAATCGACCATTGCTCTCCTTCATTATATTGCCTACAGGAAAATATATTATATTGTCTATAAGAAAATATATTATATTGCCTATAGGGGAAATCTTTCTGCTTTTTCTATGTGCCACTATGATTATATTATATCTCCATTTTTTCTCACGCATCCCTCAGAGAAGAACTCTATGAATATTATTCAATTTAGCAACAAATCCGTGGATGATTTCCCTTTTATTTACTGTACTGATGGCAGTGAAATTTATGGCAAAGTTGGTTTCGCATTTGTTGTCTTCAGGAGTGGTATTGAGTCCGAGCACTTTCAATTTAGAATTCGTGATGAACGCACAGTTTTTGTAGCTGAACTTTTATGTTTAAACTTCGCCTTTAACCCTTTTCCCCGTTTTTCCCTAGTTGAGCTCAGGCAGGCGAAACGTACCATCCTGGCTCATCCCGAGAGTAAAATTTACACTGTGCATTCATTTTTTCAAAAATTAATTTCTCATTTGCTTTTTATGGTTGCGAATAATTGAAAAGTACTACTGCGGGAAATTTTCTGCAAAAAGAGGACGTCCTTCTGCTAAGAACTCCCCTCCCCCCCCCCCTTCCTTCACGCACGTCTGAAAAACACTTTGTTGACTACATTCCCCCAACAGAAAAAAAAAACTAATCCAACACGACTGCTAAGATAGACAGCAAAAGGAAGAAAGTAAGAAGAGAAACAAAAGATTTTTTTTCTAAATATCCAGATTGAGATGTTGTTCTATATACAGTACCGTGTTTTCAAAATTATCTTACATAATCAAATTTTGATTAATAATTTCATAATCATTCATTTAAATACAAAAGATGTAAATAAAATTTGTAATTAAAGATACAAACTAGGTATTATAAGCTTCATGTTTACAGTTACTGAGAACTGACTCCAAAGTCTAATGATTTCTACCATACAAAACGCCAATTTACAGATACACTATTAATTTATTTAAATAAATTTTTTACATTAATTTTTTGGAAATTTTGTATGCGAATGGTGCTATTATGATTAAAAAGATATAAATGTTTAAAAATTAGTATTGAAAACTGATATTTTTTATCCATAACCAAGAAATAATATGGACCTTGAAAGCTCATTTTATGTTTCTGTATTATACACTCTTGGACAAAAAAAATTAGTGCACCAAGAAGAAGTCTTCAAAATGAAACGAAGTTTTATATACGTAATGACTACTTTGATATGAGTAAATTGTTAGAAACTCAAAGAAAAGGGATCATTTATTTGAAAGAAAAATTCAAAAGAACGGAGGATTTAATACCCTGTTGAACCCCTTCTAGCGCGAATGCACGATGCTATACGATCAGGCATTGAGGCTTATAAGTTCTGTATGATGCTTTGAGACATTTCGTTTCATATTTGCTGTAACCTTGCATCTAGTTCGTTCAAACTCGTGGAATGCGCAACTCGCCATCCCAAATGATCCCAGATATGCTCGATTGGAGACAAATCTAGGGATCAGGCAGACCAAGGAAGGGTAGTAACAGTGAGGACACAGTCTTTTGACACCCTTGCTGTGTGAGGCCGAGCATTGTCTTGTTGAAAAATGGCTCCAGGGAATCGTTGCATGAGTGGCAACACATTTGGTTTCAGAATATCATGGACATACCGATGGGCTGTCATGATGCCACGGATCAATACTAGGGTTGACCGTGTATTGTAGGCAATGGCACCCCATACCATCACACCAGCTGTGGGAGTGGTGTATTGCTGTAAAGCAAAGGCAGGATTGAGGCATTCACCACGGGGTCTCCGCACACGAACACGATTGTCATCACTGCTGAGATTGAATCTCGATTCGTCCCTAAAGACGACCTGGTTCCATTCTGTTGCAGTCCAGTTTCCTCGTGCGCGGCACCACTCCAAAAGGAGACGTCGATGGGTGGGCGTCAAGGGTAGCACACATAATGGGCACCACAATCCCAAATGTCCTTCAGCCCGGCGCCTTCGTATTGTTCGAGAAGACACAGGGGCCCGTAGTGAAGGTGCTACTTGTGCCTGGATGGTGGCTGATGAAGCAGTTGGCTGCATGCGTGCATTTCTTACGATGTGGCGGACTTCTCGACAACTGGTCTGTCGAGGGCGTCCTGAGCCTAATCTTCGTGTAATTGAAATCTCTCGAATCCACTGGTCCCAACATCTCCTCACAACACAATCAGAGCGGCCTAATTGACGAGCTACTTGCCTAACTAACCACTCAACTTCCATCATGCCGAAAATTATGTGGTTCTTTGCCAAAAGCCCTCGTGTAGCTGAACAGTGTGACGTTAATGTTCACTCACTCCATCATGCCAATGATTCTCCCTCTCACAAACTGCGACCGCTGCTCATATTGTCTTCGAAAACGGCGTAATGGCATGTCTACCTCAGCCCTTCCTTTGTAAACGATGCAGCACACTCAAACAAGCTTTTGTTACCTGTTTTATATTCCACTTAGAACGATGTTGAACGCCCTCTACTGACTATACATAATGCGCAATCACGCTGAATTTCTAATTATTTGCATATCTTACCGACATGTACCGTCATGCCAAGTTTCGTTACGATCCCGCAACTATTTCTTGGTTCGCTAATTTTTTTGTCCATGAGTGTATATATATATATATATATGATACGGATCATATATGGTTCGATTTGAGATTCAGGTTTAGTGGGTCACTGAACAAAAAGGTGCCATCTCAGACTATCTAACTTGTACCGATTCTGTTTCATCATTGGATTCTCTGAAGTGTTTTTCTTCGTCTAACAACATAATCATCGCTATCCAAAAACTACTTAAATCCCTGAAAGATAAAAACATCTGGATAACTGTTGTCTTTGTGGACAGATGGATGATTTCAGAAATTAGTGGGCTGATTGGCTTTCAAATGCTGCCACCAAGCACGAAATTGACATTGACATCATTACTATTCCTAAATCATTTTACAAGAAGATTATGAGAGAAAAAAATGGGGAAATCTTGGAGCTAAGAATATCTCATTTAAAATAAAGGGAGCTTAAGAAAGAAAAATTTTTTCCAACTCTTAATAAGAGACTGGAACCATTATTTTTATACCAAATACAAAATAATTCAATTTCTCAATGATCATGGTAACTTTAAAAACTATTTTAACAAATTTAATTTTGTTCCGTCATCTTTCTGCGATTGTAATATTAGTGGTGAGGAAAAAGCAGAGAACGTGAGCGCCTTTCATTTTACAAGTTTATCCGAGAAATGAAGATCCTAAGAGACAGGCTTCTCAAGGGCATTAATATGAATTGCCCTCCAATTTTTCATTAACTTATTTTCATGAGAAGTGCTTATGGAAAGTTCTGTAAATTTATTGTAAATATTTTTAGTCCTTCATGACTTTAAATTTCTTTTTTCCCCTTTAACTGTGTATTTCACACTTACTTCTCTAAGTTTTGTGCGATAGTTTATAGTTCACGGGGATTTATAAATGTTTTAAATAAAAAAAATAACATAAACATTTTTTTAATCTCAAAAAATTTCAGGGAAGGTTTTTTCAATACTCAAAATTTTTTAACAATTATAAAGTTTGAAATTTTATCTATTTTTTTATTGTAAAAGCAAGTACAAATTTAATGTATGTTTTGATTTTAATAGAGAACCTTAGAAGAGAGTGCCTTTATCAAGAAACCATCTGAAATTTAGCGCAGTATAGAAGAGCAATAGCACCTAACATAAATTATGACGTCATTGTTTCCGCTTTCAGTACACTAACTCGGTCTCTAGACCATTTCTTAAAGTGTGAAGTCTCTTAAAATAACTAAGTTGATTTAACATCCATTTTTATGCATATAACACATGGGTTGATTCGACCCAGACAGGTAAAATGTCACTTTTTCCCACTTGACGACTTAAAAAATATCTCTTCAACTCCAGAAACATTACATATTAACGGAATGTCTACTTTAAAGGAATAAATAAAATTTCTAAAATCAGAATTGAAATACGCTAGAGGTCGAATAGTTCCGTACAGAGTATAAAATCTAATCCAGAGCAGAGGTGTCAAACTCGTGGCCCTCAGCCAAATATTTTGCGGCCTTGCCAGTACATCAGTACACAATGATGTATATAAAATATCAAAATTTCTCCCAAAATAGGAAATATAGTAGTACAGTAGAGATGTAAAGTGTCAGAACGTAAACATTTAATTTTTCTTGTTCTTTTACATATGTTTATAATAATGCATTACTCAAAATAAACTTACGTTTTTCTTAATATTTATTTTTTTTCAACCTACCTAAAGTTAAAATTTGTTTGGCCCAAGTTAGTCTTCGAGTTTTCAACCCTTGATATACATGCTTCATATCGGTCAATGTCACACGTAATAAGATTTAATACAACTTTTCATAAATCAATGTTTTTAATAATACTATTTAAGTTAAAAGCTCTCATTGTCATTATAACATATCAATAGTTTTGTGGATAAATTGAATACTCCATTAACTCCTGTTTTCGAATCTCCAGACAGTTAGTGGATAAGCTTTCTCGTACGATATTACTGATCGACATTATTTACTTCAGTTAAATCCAAATAGGAGGGATATTTGATAATAGTTTTATGGCTTTTAATATTAAACTTGGCATCCCGTTCATTGAAAATTATTATGAATAGGTGAAATATGCACTTTACACAGTAGAATAATCTACATGCATATAGCAGAAAAGCGACTATTTATTAACTAAAGATCTATCGAACTATTAAGCCAATAGACTTTAAGTTTGACAGAGATGTTTCTTTCGTTGAGTAGAGATTCGCTAAGAATGGGTTTTGCAAAAATCGACTCCCATTGGGGTTGCGGGGGCATTATACACAAAAATTTCAGTTTTTAAACTATTACACTCACACACTTAAAATTCGTCAAACGTTTCTTTTGTGGGGTTCATACTTGTTAAGAGTTTCGCCAAGAAGAGATTGTGAGAGGGGGCAGTGTTTCTCAAACTTTCAATATTTGGGACCCAATATTCAACCATAATTTTCATCGCACCCCCTCCTCCATACAAATAACAATATATGGAATTCAAAAGTACTATACTTTGACACTAAAGCTACAATATGATTTTTCCTTAAGTTCCATCAGTGTAGATAAACATCTCACTCAGCCAAAGCATTAATTGTCCCGGAAGTATATATACGTCTTTCCGAAGTACGACCTTTTCTGTGCACTGATATTCATAGAATCATATCGAAGTATTTGGAATGAAATAAAAGGACCTTGACACTGTTTGCAAAGAATTTACCTATTTCAGAGGATTTTCTTATCAATTTCTTTTCTTCTCCCCCCCCCCAATAACATCATATATGCTCGTCTACGTGGGAAAATGTAACATTGGGGAGTGAATTGCAAAACTTTTAATTGGTAGTTAAGTGATTAATTATAAACCGTAGAATTATCCAGATAAGAGTGTTAGTTTATGCATATAATTTTATATATAGCAAACCCAAGGTACATATTAAACTTTTCATATCTTAGTATTGTTAAATTAATTATAAAATGCATGGTGAAGTACTGATACATTTGTGTATTATATCAGTGTAAATTTTTTTTATCGTGTCAGAATGTATTTTGTTTGGTTACTTTTAGTAAATTAACAATTTTTT
>BMAO01019068.1:0-33055 GCA_019973975.1 Trichonephila clavata
TTTTCATATTGGATATCAGATTCAGGTCGTCCGTCTCAAAACACGCAAGGACCAAGTTTTCGGCCTCCAAGGCTTTTAAGGTAAGACCGTATCGGGGTGTGTCTAAAATACGGTTGATCGGCATTATCCGGAAAAAATACGGATAGTATTGGGATTCAATTCGAAATTCGGATTCCACACCCCGAAATACGCCTGACACGTACTTTTCGTGCATCTTGGTTTACAATATCTGCCTCCACAGACAAATGAGCATTGCAACATTTTGCGAATTTTCCCGTTTCCCGGATACTTTGAATTTCCGGTAATAAAAAAAATAATGACGCCACAAATTGAGATACAAACCATCCCATGTTTTATGTTGGATGAAATGACACACAATATGCAAAATTATGTTAGGATTGGTTGAGTAGTTTCGGAGTTCATATTGCGGACAAACACTGTGACACGGGATTTTTATATATAAAGATATGTTAGGATTGTTGATAGTCAGAGTTATATCGAAAACATGTGACACGGGATTTTTATATATAAAGATTATGTTCGTATACTATTTAGAAAATTAAGAAAATTTACTATTGAAGAGAGAAAATTTACTATTGAACTTACCTAGGGATAAAATAATTCATTTGTATTATAATATTAAGTCTGGAATTTTCTTTCAGTCATTCATTCAAACTTAGCAGGGAATCTCGTCCTTTGGATGTTATTTTTTCTAAAGCCAGACTGATATTCAGTTGTTTACATTATGGATAAATCAAAATTGGTGTTTTTAAATAACGCACATATTCTTATAACACGTTTATTATTACATATATTAGAACATAAGTATATTTGTTGTGTTGAATACATATATATATATATATATGTATACACAAATATAAAAACAAATCTGGCCCTACTTACATGTTAACATAGATAAGTTGTAGAAACATGGTTAACCATACACAGAAGTAAATACATTTAGGCAAAAATGAGCATATGAATATACATTTCTGCAAAATAAATTAGTGTACTTTCTAATACACGCATTTCGTATATCTTTCTGCAATTAATATTTATGCCAGCTACTTTTAAACCCAGTGAAAACTATTTGTCTCTGATGCTTCTTTATGAAAAATTATACGTCTCACTCCAGTTATAATTCTCTGATTTTCTCCTTCTCCATTTAAAAGCTCTTTATATTCATTAATATTTATGAGTACTATAGAGAATAAAATTAGAAGCAGAATTTATGTGGATAAAGAATACAAAGGCAGAAGAAAAAGAAAATTAAACAAATATTTTCAGTCGTACGTGATCTTATTAACTAAACACATAATAAAGAAGCCTGGTTTAACCTTTTACTATCATTGTCATTTTTGAAGAATAATGAAGATCACCGTACAATAATGGAAAAATCTTACGTAATGAAAGATATCAGAAATGAAATCTTGTTGTTGAAAGTAATCATTATATGGAAGAATAATGATATAAAAATGGCTGAATGATTGAGTTAAACAGCTATTCTCCCTCTAAATAATAATAAATGATATTGTTATAAAAATGATACTGAGTGTAATTTATAAACTTGATATTATTAATTATTACTATTTAAAGTGTTTTGAATAAAACTTTTCAAAATACCACCCTTGCTAGATTAAATAATAAAATATGTTAAAAATTTTATATGCCCCCAATTTATAATAATATTTGGACTGGTACATTTTTTAAAAAAATGTAAAATGATGCATATTAAAAGTCAATATGGTCTGTGTAGTTGACATTGCACGATGGTCTGTGTCAATTATCTGTAATTTGAATACAACACTTCTGATTATGAAACAAATCCTTAATACCTTATTTATTTTGGACTAAAATGTTATATAAATCAGAAAAATCATGTTGTTTATTAGATAATTAACTTTGTAATTTTTGTTATCAACCCATCAAATGCCTATTAAATCTATTATAGAAGAAAGGGCTTTATTATTATGGGAGAAAATTACTAGAATCCCAGAATGTCTATCCCTTTGGAAGGATTCTTTATCCTATACCAACAGAAATCTAAAATCACAGTTAAATCCTTCAGAAAGTCATGGATCTGAAAGAACTTCATAGTTTTCATTTCGAACCAGAAGATCTAATAAAATCTTCATGCCCGACTGAAAGGTATGACTTTGCACTTTCTACAGAGCTGCTCTTTGAGGTCCAAAAGAAAGAAACAGATAGTCAAATCCTAAGGATCCTTTCTTTGGAGACTTTGGACTCCTTATACCCTGAAGATGAATGGCTATACGTTTACACAGATGGTTCCAAGTTGATAGATTACAGTAATGCAGGTGCTGGAGTCTGCTGCAACCTATTCTCCTTCTATACACCAATAGGAATTCACAGCACTGCTTTTGATGCCGAAATTTCAGCTATACGTATTGCTCTATCTCAACTTCTTTGCCACACAGATCGTGTTTCAAAAGTAGTTATTAGGTGTGATTCAAGGGCGGCCCTCCAAGCAATATCTACCATCGAGGCATCTTTGTCAAAGGATATTCTCAAATGTCAACTGTTAATTGGTGATTTACTTCAAAGCCACGTAGACATTGCCATGCAATGGATTCCGGCGCACTGTGGCATTGATGGGAATGAAAATGCCGATTGCTTGGCGAAGAAGGGGACAAAAATCTTACAAACCTCCACAATAATACAGTTCCTTTTTATAGCGCCAAAATAATTATAAATAAATACTACAGAGAGCACTTCTGGTCTAAATTCAAGCAAAAGAATAAACAAACGGTGTGGTTTAGCAAACTCCTTCATATTCCAAAATGGCCACGAGATAGAGCTGTGGCCGATTTTCGAATCGCCACGACTGCCTATCTAAGCATCTAAACATGATAAGCATTGCTCAGAGTCCACTTTGTAAACTGTGCGACTCCAATGAAGAAATGGACGCCATTTATTTGGCACGCTGCCGTGCACTCAGCTCTGGATCCATGTGGAGCAGATATTGGGAGGCCAGACACAAAATGTGTGATTTATAGACTATACTGTGAACTTGTGTTTCTTTTCTTCTTTTTTCTTTCATTATTTTTTGTGTTGTCCTTTGTTTGTTTTTTGTCAATATTCTCTGCTTCTCATTTTGTTTGCAGTTGTCTTGTAATCCGCCATTGGAAATAAAAAAAAAAAAACTTTGTAATTTTTTAAAAATTAGATTTTTAAGACTTTTTTTTTACTACTGTGCTATTTAAAAGAACAATCATTCTTTATGTTTTTAAGTTATTTTTAAATTATAAAAATTTAAATATATGATAAAAATTGTGAGATATTTTGCAAATTTTACAATATGAAAAGAGGAATAGCATAAGAGATAAATTTTATATTCATAAATGATTATGAAATTAGGAATTTATATATACATGTTACTTTCTATTAGATTTATGAAAACAAGAGTCAGCATGTAGGAATTACAAAACTGTGTAGAATATGTTTTTCAAATAAGCATATGTTTGTAATTTACAAAAGGACTTTCAATTTAAATACAAGAAAATGATACAGAGATTAAAATTGATGGTGTTGGTGGTAAGTTTTAATTACCGTGCCGTTATAAAAGTCTGAGAAAAAGTATTTAAAAGGTTCAAAGCAAATATCAATAAATAAAAACACTAGGAAGAGAAAAAATGAAGTGAAATTAAATTTGCATGCAAAAAAAAAACTTGTTTAGCATATGTCTTCAACTCAGATATACAGAGTGCAAAAGCAAAGGCAAAAGCAACAGAAATAACAAATAAATAAAAATAACGAAATTTAAAAGCAGTATACAAATTTAGTTTAACCATTCGCTTGAATGACGTCACTTTTTGTTAGTATATTTTTTCTATTTTATATAAATGAATCAACGTTTCTTGGGAAAACAACTAGAAGATTGTTGGTGTCGGACTTCATAATTCTAAATCAGAGGTTCCCAAACTTTTTTGTATCGTAGACTCCTTGCCATGTTTTTCGATTTGATGTAGATTCCCTGCTTACCTAATATTGAATTTTTTGCAAATTTATCAACTTAAATGTCTTTTTGACACCTAATGTAGAGCTAATTTAAAAGATTTAAATTTCTAACTATAGTGAAAGTACAGTCTTTAAAACTTATGAAACGCGGGTTAATTAATTCATTTAAATTAAATTAATACATAAAATATTTGCACAGCAAGCAAATGCTTTAAATGGGATTGATGAATCTGGTTAATAACAAATTTTCAACATTTGCCTCAATATTGTCAGATTTCAGTCAAAATCTCATTGGTTAGTAGTGCCCAGTCTTTTTTTTTGTTTTGTTTTGAAGATTGATAACCACGCTGAAACTCCTCTTCACTAAAAAAAGCAATTAAAAACCTTTCTCAAGATATTTCAAAATAGCTAACATTTTTTTAAAACTTTACTGCAACTGCCTTATCCGCTTTCTCTTATAAAATGAAATTTGTGTTTCTTCTGCTGTTTTTTTCCTAGTGACCATATAAATTCATTGTCTATTACCATAACCAAATTATTCCCAAACCTATGTTCAATATCTGAACAAAGGGCATTTAAACGTTGAACGTGGGTTAAAACGTCATTAACCTGTCAGATGTCTGCGACATATTGAAAAACTGGGAAAATTCACCACGTGTCCAATTATTATACTACTTTAACTAACTCTGGGAAGAAACGTTGAAATGGTGATCCTTGTTTTAATAAAACTTATGCAGTCACCTTGTAACTGCAAGATAACCTCATTAAATTTAGTAAATAAATATTTTAAATAGGTAAAATCTCGTTTTCTTTTGACTGTTTTCTTTTAAAAGTAAAGTCACGATCTGGTTTAATGAGAACCACTATCGTAGACACTCATTTACACCTCATGAACCCCCAATTTTTTCCCCGCTGATGAGGACCCCTTGCAGGTCGTCATAGGCCCCTGGGGATCAGTAAAGACCACTTTGGAAATAACTGTTCTAAGCCAAGCTTAAATGGCGAAGCCGATTTTTTAGCACTTCACTTGAAAAACTTTCACTCTACGTTCACGCGGCCAGGATATTGAAACCTGACGTAGGTACTTCAACTCCTCTGCATGACAATTCTTCCATTACTGGAACCCACGACTCCACAGAAGTTACGTAATCCAGCTGGGCCTTCATTAATTTTTGGCTAGTGAAACAGAATAGCACAGTGAAAGATATAGATAAAAAACAAGGTATACCAGAATAAAATCGCCATCAAATAAAAAAAGTCGAAATATTTTAGTGATGTTTGTGTTGTAATCCTTTCTTCTGTCTGTGTTGTTTACCCCCGTGTTATACGTTCAGTGGTGCACGGGTTTATAAATGTTAAAAATATAATATATATATATATATATATAAACATAGCTTCACATAGTTCAGAATTAAATATATATATATATATATGACAGGCCCCAGGCCTGCGGGTTAAATGATGAGGCATCTCCATTGTTAACTCGTATTTATTTCTTATATAATAATCTACTATCCAACATGGCGTCCCTTTGGCGCCAACTCTATAGAACAATATACGGTATTCCGGCCAGGAGTTCACCAGCTATTTCACTCCAGTACGCGTTCGCCTTCGTCGAACGAAACGAAAATTAGATGGTTCGGGTTCCAGCATTGATGCTTATACCCAGTATCCCTGAAGATAGGGTGAAATAGAACAACCATTAGAAGAGTGACGCCTCCCGGAGGGAGGCAAAATGTACGAGGTAAAGCCGTCCGAATTAAACCCTTTCGGGAGAAAACGTAACGAAAATAACGAAAATTAGATATGGCGGGTCCCAGCCAAAATGGCTTATACCCAGTATCCCTGAAGATAGGTGAAAAAGAAAGACCATTAGAAGAGTGACGCCTCCCGGAGGGAGGCAAAATGTACGAGGTAAAGCCGTCACGAATTAAACCCTTTCGGGAGAAAACGTGGAGGGGGAGGGGTGGAGGAAGAAGCATCGATGGCCGAAAAACGCCGAAGTTCCCCTGCGTTCGCAGGGGTGAAAATGGGGAATGACGTCAGCTATTCTTCATCTGACCTAGTTTTAAAAGATAGTAGCGGAAGCGTGTGATGTAGTTCAATGTGTAAATTAAGTATTTTTGTTGAGTTATGGGGCTTAAGGGGAATTTCCCACTTAGAAGATTTGTATGCAAAATTAACTTTAGTATGTGGATAAGTAAATAATGTTTGTGCTTTAATTAATGGGTTGTCATGATTTTCGATACTTCTAAAAACATTTCTAGAAAGTTTAGTGATGTAGTTATCTATCGGCTCCATATTAAGTCGTTGTGTATGACTGAATTCCTAACTACCAAGGTGCGTTAGTAATAATTCTCAGAATTTTATTTTGTATGATTTGGATCCGTTTAGTGGAGAAAACGTAGCGCTCGCTCTACCTTTAAATAGCTTTCTTACCCACAAATCCTTACGCGATGATAAAGAGTTCGCTCTATTTTTATTTATTACTCCTTTAATTTTAAGCTAATCTTTTCAAACTGACATATATATATTAAAATAAGATGATTCTGTTAATAGAGAAAGGCGTCTAAATATTATTAAAAAAGTTTAAAATATTTTTAATCCAAAAGATGGTTATTTCAATGTATAAACTTTTTAATGTAATATCCAATAATAACTTTAATATTTTTTAAAGTTAAACTCACTGTATAAAATTTTCTCCGGAGAAGAAATAAAAAAAAATCATGATAGTTTATTTTTCTTAACTTCGCCTTTCTCATCCATAGATAGAAAAAAAAGAACCAAGACTGTTTAATCACATGGATCCTCCCTTTCCAGATTAAACTTATTGATTATTGAAATTCCAATCAGAAGAGTCTGACAGGTTCCAAAAATTAATATAGAGTTTAGAAATTTAATTTAACTATTTAAGAAACTAGTTAAAATGTTTTCTTTTTCTTGAAAAAAAATTTTCTTAAAAATGGACTGCTAAGCGAATATTGAATTTTCAGAATAACACATTTTTGCTTTAAAATTAAAATCAAATCTGAATTTGCTTCATTCAATCACATTACTCATTTCATCTGATTTATTAATTCTTTATTAATTTTAATCTTAGCACTGATTAGCTAAGAAGCCGAATTACAAAACGATTTTCACATCGGTTGATTGAATAAATATATAAATTGATATTGAATTTTAGTTCACATGTTATGCTGTAAAATTTAAATTGTTTCTATTATATTGTCTGAATTAAATAGCCTGTTAAAGTAGAATGAGTACGAGCAAAAGTTGCCATATCCGTTTTCAAGTATTTAATAAATCTTATAAAATCCATAGTCTATTACATAAAAATTATTGTTCAAATTAGCCAAAATATTATTAAAGTGCCTATTTTGTCTTATAATATTTTTTACTAACAGTGTAAATTTTATAACACATTTTTTTTTAAAAAAGATTTGTTTTTGAAAAGTTAGTGGAACAAAAGTAATTATTAATGTATACAAATTTATTTTGGAAATATTTATTAATGTTAATGAAACTGCACAATTGAAAAAAAATACCGTAAGCGACTACTGCTAACCAGATAATAAAATGTATTCTTATTTATATGCATCAATGATATCCATTTGTGACCTTGTTATAAACAATATGTAGTACTATATATACTTCAGATAAAGTATTCTTTTTAAATGGCGTTTTCCGTATCCTAAAAAAAATTACAATCCATAACTCTGAAAGAACATGAATAATCTTATATTTTTAAGTCAGTTTTTATCCTTCCTATTAGACATTGTTACATTACATTGTGTATGTTTCACATTATTGAATTGTTTAGATGAATAACAGTAAAATTTAACGTTAGATTAGCATAACCATCTGCACATAACATACTCCTTACAGTAATAATACATTGAGGATATATATATATATATATATATATATATAGACAAATTGTAATCACCACAGTAGTAATACAATTAACACATCAATAATATAATCAACACAGTAATAACACAAAATATTAATAGTCTTTTGAACTTTAATACCATCAGAATAGTAATAGCATTTTCGATATAGTAATAACACAGTCAATATAACAATAATATGATTAGCGTAGTATTAACATAAATCTGTAATAACACTTTGGACTTTATTACAATCAGTATAGTAAAATCAAAATTATGATAGTAAAAACACAAACAGCACTATGAAAACTCGAAATAAGTTGTAACTCACAAATGACATGTGTATACATAAAATAGCAAAAACTATCAAGTATTAAGAATCCGTTTTTAAAATTAAATTATTTGTTTTTAAATTAGTCGTATTTCTCGAATGTACAGCTGAGTTATGGTTTTACAAGGGCTTATATAATACGTCTTTAAATGTTCAGTCATATGACGTTATTGATTATATTTCTGTGTCGAGATATTAATTAATTATATACGTAATTTAAATATTCAAAATGTGTCGAGTATATCCTAATTTTAAATTCATAGCATTCCAGGAACTTCAAGATACATATTTAAAGGTATTTAGAGATATAAGTACTATAAAAATAGAGTTTAATAGAATTATTTCAAAACAAAGAGGGTAATGGTATTGATAAATAAAAACTGGATATTTCTTACAATTTAGAATTTAGCTTCGAAACAAGAATTATTTTGTTCATAATTGGAGAAACCTTTTTTTAAAGGAACAGCAAAATGTATAATGACCATACAACGTTACAATAATTTTGAAACTTACACAATGAGCTCTTTACAAACCGAAAAGCCAACAAATAACAAAGGGAATCTACAAAAAGGCTTTCCACTCGAAATAAATTTTCCTTCTCCGCAGTTTACCAATTAAGTGAAACCTTACTTCCAAAATAACATGACATTATATGTTTAACCGAAACCCCTTTAAAAACCGTGAAAAGAAACTTGACTTGTCCGGAGGAGAAATCAATAAAAATCAGACCTTTCCCTCCCTGGCGAAAGCTAGGAAATTAAATTTCGGAAAAATAAAACTAAGCTACAACAACAGTCTGAGAAAAAGTCAGATATTTTATCCATGCGGCGTTCATTATTTCTTTCTCGGTTCAGTTGTTCCAGTTCAGATTTCTAGATGGAGATTTCCAACGAGGGGGAAAAAATCAAAAATAGAAACAAAAAAAGTGTAGTTCAAATCGATGAAGTAACCTTTTCAGTAGTGCGGTCATTACAAGAGGATATGAGAAACACTCGTTAATCAAACTAGACCTCCACAAAATGATAAATATTCATAAGGGAATTAATATGCCCGCTACAATCCCCCGAGTGAAAAAAGGCACGAAGCAGGAAAGAGATTTTTACACGCGGTATTCTATTAAAAGAGGTTCTCTTTAAAGAACTTTATGAAGGCTCCGTTTTAGCGCGAACCCTTCTGTGATAGAGTGAAGGGAAGTTGAAGAACGAAAGTTTGAAGCCAAGTCTTACAGATTTGATCCTGAATGCTGATGTGGGCTCATTAAAAAAGTAACCTAGCCAAGCCGTCATTTCTCGAATAATATGCAGTAGAATCGCAAATATGGGTATGGGGGCGCTATGTTATATCTTGGTTCCGGTCTCTTTTTTTATTTCTTCGAAATGTTTGTAATGAATGAATGATACTAGAAAGATGCGATTAATTTAGTTTGCTTACTTTTCGAAGCGCTTGTTCTAACTTTGAATAGCATTTAAGGTGTAAATATGCATAGATGTAAAAATTAAGTTTAGATCAATTAAAAGTTCATAATACTTTACAAAAAAAACATTAATTAGTAAAGTAGACATTATACATTAAAGATTTTTTGACACATTATCGTAGCCGCAGTGGCATGTTTGTAAAAGTCCCTAAGTCGTGGACGGCTTGTTGCTGATTCGAGCCTGATAAAGCTGAGGGTCTGCAGTGAAGAGGGGGCTGATAAACGTTACAACTGTTGATCTCAGAGTCCTTCCATTAGTGTGGTAAGTAGGAAAGTGGGTGTCAGCTAGAGTGTCATCCTCGTCACTTGACCGAGGGTCAAATCTACGAGGTCCGTCGCCAGTTACCCCGAGTTGATTTATAGTGAGACTTTAATATCACTCTCGCTGTTTTGATGTATAATATAAGCGAAAACAATGCCATATAGAGAAATAACTAGAATTTATTTTTAACAAAATGAACTATTAACAGAGGAAACATATTTTGTTGAAAAGTAAATATGAGTTTTCAAGCTTATTTACCACAGGTATCCGCTAAGTTTATTTAACCTTTTTGTGAATCTTGGGAAGATTACTTCCCCTTGTATGATCTTACAAAATACTTTTATGGGAAGCGCAAAATCCATTGTAATGTATTGGACAAAATATTATACCTATGGGGAAGACTACTTTCAACTTCAGTTTTGGGCTTCTTCGCATAATCCAGCAATTATGACATCTGTAATTGGGACAAAAAAAGGATGGTACTAAAGAAGAAGTACTTTGTCCAAAAGTTGTCGCTGCATATAATGATGTCATGGAAGGGGTTGATTGCTTCGATCAAAGAAAATACAGATACCAAATAAGAAGAAGATCGGTAAAATGTTGGCATCAAATCTTTTATTTTTTTATTGACCTTGCCATCATGAATAGTTTCATATTGGGGCAAGTGAACAAAAGAAACATCAGGTTAGACCAGTTAACATTCCGTATAGCATTATCTCGTCTGCTAATTGTCAGCCGTGAACCCAATTCATACTAAAAAAAACTAAACTCATCAGAGCAGCATCAATTCACCATTTTTTCGAGAGAAATCTATCTACTACATTCTTTTGGCTCCTTGTCAAAGAAAAGATACACAAGCAGCTTGTTTAAACCATTACATCATGACGTCACCAATGAGTAATATAATAAATTTACCGCGTGACCCTGACACCTTCCCTCCGAGAGTCATATTAGATCCGAAGATCAAATATGGCTAAAACAACCTAAGGGTCACACGTTACACCCACAAAAAAACACTGCTTAAGCACTATCTTAAGATTATACACTACATAAAAAAAACCAACACATTAAATTTTACACAAATATACTACTTAACTTAATCATCTAAAAATAAAGTTTAAAGTTTCAATTATTCTTAAATTCTTCTAAAAGTTCTTATTTAACTACGGTTAACATTTACAGTCTGGATAGCGTATCTGCATTAACTAGTTTTGATCCTTTTATGTGACTTGCTTCAATGTCATGGCGTTGAATTGCCAACGCCCACCGCTGTAATCTCAGACATTGGGATGCAGCCCTAGTAAGAAACACTAGGGGATTATGATCGGTTAGTAAGAATACCTTTGCTCCGCACAGTAAAGTTTCAAATATTTTCAGAGCCCAAATAATAGCATACGCTTCCCTCTCAATTGTCGACCCCTTTTGTTGACTTGGATTCAGTTTCTGGCTCCTCGAAAGCTATGGGATGAATGTTGTCTTCTCCATCCGACTGACCTAGACAACATCCGACCGCCGTCTGAGATGCATCCGTATGCAAGTAGTACGGTTTCTCTATGTCTGGGACTTGCAATTCTGTAATTCCACATAGTGCTGTCTTCAACTCCTTGAAAGCATTTTCAGCCTCCTTGCTCCATGGAATCTCATTAGGGACTTTCCTTTTGTGAGCTCCGTCAATGGTAGAGCAATTTTTGCAAAGTTTGGAATATACTGTCTATAAAAATTGCATAATCCTAATGCACTTCTCAGTTGCTTCTTAGTCGTTGGTGCCTCTAAGTTCTGAATCGCTTTTATTCTTTCTTTGTCAGGTGAATGTCTACCTGAAACAATGACATGTCCTAAGTATTTAACGTGTTGTCTTGCAAACTCACACTTTCCTAAATTCACTGAGAAGTTAAAATGCTCCAGTCTTTTCGAAACTTCTTCCAGATGATCTAAATGTTCTTCTCATGTATCAGAGAATACGGCTAAATCGTCGATATACGCGCATGCAAAGCCAGATATAGTTTGGACCACTTTAGACTTGGCTCTTTGGTAGGTTGAAGCAGAGTTTCTTAACCCAAATGTTAATACATTCCACTGGTACTGTCCTCGATGAGTACGGAAGGCTGTTAGATGTTTGCTGCTGTCTTCCATTGGTATAGACCAATATCCTTTCAACATATCTAGAACAGTAATAAATTTTTTCTTCCCTACTAAGAAATTCGACTCCATCATATTCTGCATTGAATATGCGTCCGGTACGGTAAGAGCATTCAAAAACTTCTGAAATCTATGCATAACCTAAGTGTTCCATCTTTTTTATGAACACATACTACTGGGTGTGCTATTTCACTTACAACAGGTTCAATCAGACCTAACTCTAACAATTCGTCTATCTGTGCGTCTACTTTCCTCTTTAAGTTTTCCGGTATCTTATAAGTTTTGGGTTTCATCGTCTCCTCTTCAGCCTTCCGTTTTATTACGTGTTCACCAACTTTAGCTCCTATATTTTTCCAGGAAACAACCTTCTGTGTCGATGTAAAAGATCTTTTAGTTGATTTTGTTGCTTCTTAGATAAGTAATCCAACTTCACTCTGTCCAATGCTTCATCATTCTTCTCAGCAGCAGGAACTGTTGGCGTTTCATATATCTCACCAAATTCATCATCGATATCATAAACAACTCCAACCGTTTGAACTCTCGCTTTGTATTCCCTAATCTTGTTAACATGCAGTAATCTTAAGTTACCTTCAGGCATCCGCAAATTATATGAATTTGCTTTTGCTCTTTTAACAACTTTAAATGGACCTGTCCATCTAGAATATAGTTTATTCGTTGAACCAGGTATCAAAACAAGCACTTGATCCCCTGATGCAAATTCTCGATGTTTCTTTTGCGTGTTATAATATTTAGCGTTGTTACCTTGTTGCACATCACTTGTTAACTTTGCCTCGCGGGTTGATACTTCTAACTTTTCTTTTAATTTTCTCAAATAACTCTCTACTGATCCCTTCATATTCAGAGGTAATGACGTGTTTCCAGTCCAAATTGACTTCAATATAGACAACGGACTTTTCGGCTCCCTTCCATACATTAGCAGAAAAGGTGGTACACCGGTAGTTGCATTTGGAACTTCCCGATAAGCCCATAGTAAAAACGGTATATGCCTATGACAACTTCTTCCTTCCTCTCTAATAATGTGATGCAACAGGTTTTGAGAGTCTGGTTCCATCTCTCAATTAATCCGTTTCCTTCTGGATGGTATGGTGTTGAAAAACGTGGGCAAGCTCCTAAAATCTTCAAAAACTCTTGCGTTAGACTTGCTGTAAAATTTGTCGCATTGTCCATTACGATCACTTCTGGAATGCCTGTTCTACTGAATATTTCGAGCAGTGCTTCACATGTACTCTTAGCCGTTGTGACTTGAGTGGGACTGCTTCCGGCCATCTAGAATGCTGATCCATCAAACAAAGTATATATCTATGTCCCTGTGTCCCTTACCACTTGGAATGGCAATTCAGGACGAGACACAGGTGTTATTGGAATTTTGTCAACCGAACGAATTACTTTTCTACACTGACAACCCTGACAAGAACTACAATATGCTTTAATCTCCTTCACCATTCCTGGCCAATAAAATGAAAACTTGATTCTCTGAATTGCTTTATGACCTCCTAGATGTGCTCCGAACACTGATTCATGTGCAATTTCTAGTATCATCCTCTTCCTAATTTCGGGAATCACTAACTGTTTTATCCTATTTTCGCACAACAGCTCTTCATGGTACAGGATATCGTTTTCTATCACATATCCTCCTTTTTTTCGCTTGGCAAAATTCCATGCTTCTTGAAGAGTATCGGAACTCTTTTGCTGTTTCTTGAATTTTTCGGTGTTATTTTCATTCTCCTCATCATATTCTGTTATTGTTGGCTCCTGTTCTTCCTTCTCAGTATTTACACTTTCATCTAACAATTTTTTTTTTGGGGGGGGGGGATCTGATTTTAAGTTTACAGCGGCTGTAAATCTGGAATTGTATATTCTCTCTTGTTCTAATAATGCTTCATAAGTTTCGGTATCTAATAATATATCAGCGTTCAGTCTGTCCACAGTTGCCACCACCGTTTTAATTACCGGCGTAATATACCCGTTCGTTACCAAACCAATATCCACTTCTTTTAGTTCAGCCGTTAAACAATCACCAAATGCAGGTTGCAACATTATATATCCTTTGTAATCGACTTCCTTCCCTACTACACTGCTTTTAAACACGCTAATTTGTGCACATGAATCTACTACAGCTTCATATTCTACTCCCCCATAAGAAATTTTTACTATTTTAAGATCAGACATTTTTAAATGAACTGCGCTGCATTTCTTATTTTCCATTAAAACTTCGCCATTGAATCTCGCTGTGACTACTTTGATTTCATCCTCAACTACTTTGACTTCTGCCACTTGCACTTCAGATACCTTTACCTCAGCAACTTTACCCTCGGTCTTTCCTCTCCCATCTTTCTTATCCCTGCAAAATCTCGCAAAATGTCCTACTCGTCCACAATTGAGACATGTAACTGGTTTTTGGAAAGAATTTCGCTTATCTTATCCACTGCGGTTGTTAGATTCTTGTTTATATCCTTCACTCAATGTATGACATCTTCTATTGAACGTGCCAGAATTTTCCCGATAGGAATTTCTATACGGTTGAGACGAAGTAGCTTTAGTGGCCTGATTATATTGCCTTGCGTTTTCATAATCATCTAACTTCCCAGCAAGATCGTCAACTGTAACAATTCTTCCCCAGTCATCAATAAAATGTTGTTGTATATCCCTGGATACTTGTTCCTTCATCTGTTCAATAATGAAAAGTTGTTTCAGACTGTCAAAATTGTAGATATTTAGTCCCGAAATCCACTCATTAAAATAGTTCGCCCACTCAAATCCAAAATCTCGCCAAGTGTACTCGGTCGATTTACAATGCCTCTTAAATTTTATTTTAAATGCTTCTGGGCTCAATTAAAATTTTTTTAATAACATACTTTTTATATGCTCATAGTCATTTGCCTTTTCCTTAGGTTCCCTGGGAATCAAATTCGCCATTTCTAACGGCAATAGTCCAACAAGATTCGTAACCCAGTCTTCTTCTTTAATATGAACTCTTCGTGCTTGTCTTTCAAACAGTATTAAGCAAAAACTTATATCACCTTCTTTAAGGTCAAAAGTACGCATTAATTTTTGCAATCCAACTGGTACGTGTTCTTGTATTCCTTCATTCTGAGAGTCCATCTCTCTCTCGTAAAACCATTATTCCTTATCGAAGCTTCTATCCTCAACTTTTCTAATTCATATTCTCTTTCTTGATGTTTAATTTCATCTTCTCTTTCTTGACGCTTTATTTCATTTTCTCTTTCTTGGCACTTTATTGCTTCTCTTTCACTTACTATTCTGTGCAGTAATTCTTTCGCGACCGCCTCTTCATACTCTTCACTTGCTAATATCATATTTTTTAAAGCAGAAACTTTCATTTCTTCCGTTACAGTTTCTCCTAATTCTTCCGCCAAACACTTCAAATCTACCTTCAAAGCTCTTCCTAAAAACACCATTTGGATATAACTCGAATTCCCAATCTTCAAAACAGTTTCTATGTCGGCAAGCTTCACAGCAGTTCGCAATTCTTATTCTTGAACCAATTCGAAATCCTCAATCTTCAAAACAGTTTTAAATTCTTAATCTTCGAAACGATTCGAAATCCATTTCGGTTTTCTCGCACAAATGTCAGCCGTGAACCCAATTCATACTAAAAAAAAACTAAACTCATCAGAGCAGCATCAATTCACCATTTTTTCGAGAGAAATCTATCTACTACATTCTTTTGGCTCCTTGGCAAAGACAAGATACACAAGCAGCTCGTTTAAACCATTACATCATGACGTCACCAATGAGTAATATAACAAATTTACCGCGTGACCCTGACACTAATAAAGAGATATTCCTCAAGAAAAATGTAAGGACGTCCTGCTTCCTTTTAAGCAAAGAAGTATGTAATTCCAAATGATGTGTGCTTAGCCAATGTGAGAAATGATATACCATAGATGACTTCCAATTATAGACAATGTAAGAAATGTCGCAGAAAGGGACAAGAAAAAAGAAATCGTTACAAATGCGCAGAATGTGATGTCCCCTTGTACATTGAAACATGCTTCTCATCTTTTCATGACAAATAATTACCATTAAATTTAAATTTCTTTATGATGGTGAATGGTTCCTTGGGAAGTATTCTTCCCACCCTAAAATTTAACTATCAACATAAAATTCAGTAAAATAAAATATATGTTCTTGAATGATTTGCTTGATTGTTAATACAACATAAAAAACTGAGAGAAATTCAAAAGAGAAATAAATAGCACCCGAAAGGGTTAACAAAAGTTATATTAATTTTCTAGCCTTTTTAATATTTGGTTCGAATAAAAGCAATAAATACATTAGACCATATATGTGTAGCATTTGACCTCAATTCGGTTTATCTAATGTACTGAATGTATTGATCCAGGTCACACTTGACTACTGTTTCACACACTCGGTCTATTTTAAATCCATTTTTATAGTTTATCAAACAATAAAGCATTTGTATCAAGATCGCGACAAAACCCTGATATATTCTTCTTGATAGGAAATTAATGAAAAATATTTTAGTTTTACATATTTGATAATGTTTAAACAATTTGGATATGATATTTTAAATTTTGCGTGAAAAAAATTTATGCAGCAATATAAAAAAATAACTAAAATAACATCGGAATTTTAACACTTTATAGTATTTATTACATATAACATATTATTATGACTCATACATCGAGTAAAAAAGCAACTGAAACAGTTTTGGTTGCTAGCATGCTTGCGCGTACACGCAAAATGTATGCTAATCCCACCCCCTTTTTCGCCGATCAGTGCACTAGTAGAAAAATGACGACAAGTGAATAGAAAGCGTTTTGTGTTCTCCAACTTGGAAAGACAGAATCTGCTATTACTGTGCAACGAGCGTTCCTTATTAAGTTCGGTTGTCAACCTTCAAATGATAACAGCATTCGTAGATTGCATCATCAGATTGAAACAACTGGCTGTCTTTGTAAAGGGAAAAGTACGGGATGACAAAAATCTAGTGAAGAGAATGTTTCTCGAGTGAAAGACTATTTCTGTGTAGCCCAATGGAAATAAGCTCGGCGCGCAAGCCGTGCATTAAAAATGTCAGTGACGACTGTTTGAAAAGTTTTACGCAAACGTTTAGAAATACGTCCTTATCATCTGCAGTTGCTACAAGCTCTAAAATCGACAGACTACGACTTACGCACCAAATTCGCAAACAATATGTTGATTCATGCCAATGAAAGTTTTATGGATTAAGTCGTATTCGGTGATGAATCAATGTTTCACCTCAGTATAGACATGTTAACGCTCATAATGCGTGCATCTGGAGCTTAGAAAATCCTCACGAGGTGCCGGAATTGCTATAAGAGACACATCTAACTTGAATTTTTTTTGTGCCATATCTCGGTGGAAAGTGTATGGGCCTTTTGTTTTTGGAGAACCAACTGTAACTAGTTCTGCCTGTCTTGATGCTCTTCAACTGTAGCTGTTTCCTCAATTGGAAGAAAGTGAACCAAATAACTTCATTTGGCAGCAAGATGGCGCTCCACCTCACTGTCATCTCTCATTGCCCACTGTACCCAATAAAAGGTTTGGCCTCATAAGTTCTCTCGATAAAACTTGTATGTCATGGTCTTCACTTTCACCCGATCTGATGCCCTGGGATTTTTATCTTGTGGGGGTTTATTAAGTACTATATGCATGTTCATCCACTACCAGTTGACTTTCCAGACCTAAGACACATTATTGAAGCAGCTGTTGCAAGAATTAACTCAGACACACTAAAAAAGTTTGGGATGTATTCACCTATCAAATTGATGTGTACCGAGTGACAAATGGGGATTACATTGAACATTTGTAAACTTGTTTCAGTTACTCTTTCATTCAATGCATAAATTATACTAAGGTTATAGGTAATAAATACTATAAAGCATTAAAACTCCGATATTCATTCAGAAACACCCGGTATTAAATTCAGTATATAAAAACTGAATTGTTTAAATGTGATCGCATATATATAAAGAAGTTGATACAGTCTTGTATTATATATTATCAGAAATCAATGGATGGGAATCTACGTGATAAAATTCAATATATAGCTTTTGTACTAAATTTTAAAAAAAATACATACGCTTTGAATGAATTCTATTTTTGGGGATGAAAACGAATGTATAAATAACTTGCTTAGTTGCGAGTAATTCTTGAGAAATATACCTATGTGTTCTTATAATTTTCCAAATAATGCAAAATGAGTGAACAGAGATAACTTTGTTTTAAAATTTGTGTCAAATGAATTAAGCAATCGTATTTTCTAATGAATGAATTTTTAAAAACCTAGTAGAATATGTCATACACTGGTGTCCAAAAGTTAAGCATAATTGAAAATTATGTGAATAAAGAAGGAACTATAAATCAGAATGGCGGGAAACGTGATATGCGAGTGTAAAATTGTTGAAAAATAAGTAAGCAAATCAAAAGAATGATAATAATTAATTTTACTATCCAAAGTAGCAGTTTGAAAGAAAACTGAGCATAGCAATGATTCACTCTTTAAAGAAAACATTAAATAAAATCCTGATGCTGCAGTTTAATAAGGCGTGTGGTCACCTCTGACAGCCAGGCACGCTGCACAGCGATTTACCATACTTGCTATGATATGATGGATGAGTTGTGGGCTCAAACGGTTCCAAGCTTCTTGGAGAGCTCTCTTCAGTTCTGTAATGGAGCTTGGTGGGTGCTAAAGGGCTGCAATTTGTCTCCCGAGCATATCCCATACATGCTCGTTAGGATTTGAATCAGGAGGGTTCGATGGCCACGACATGCGCTGGATGCCTTCCGTTTCAAGGAAGTAATCAATCAGCACCACTTGGTGACATGGCTCATAATCATCCATGAATATGAAGTCAGGATCGACAGTACCTCAAAACAAGCGAACATAAGGCTCAAGAACTTCGTCTCTGTATCTTTGAGCAGTCACAGACCCCGTGTCAAAGAAATGGAGGTCTGTGCGGCCGTCCATCATGACGCATGCCCATACCATTACTCCCCTTAATGGAAAATGATGTCTTTCCGTTATCTTTCTTGGTTCAAAACGTGTTCCACGTTCTCTCCATATCGTTACCCACCGAGAATCACTACTCAGACTAAACCGGGACTCGTCACTGAACATCATATTGGCCCACTCTCCCACACTCCAATGTTGATGTTTGAAACTCCAGTTCAAACGAGCGCGTTTATACGCAAACGTGAGGAGAATGCAAACTGCTGGTCTTCTGGCATACCGGCCAGCATGATTGAGTCTCCTGTAAACAGTTTGTCTCGAAATTCGTATTCCTGTGGCGACTGTGAGCCGAACCCAGTGCTCTGGCATAACTGCCCCTCTGACGTCGGGCACATATTCTCAGATATCGTCTTGGCGTGGGGTTGTGACTCTCTGTCGACATGATACTGGTTGTCGGGTAACATGTCCCGTTCTTTGAAACCTCTGCCACAGTCTTGAGATCACAGACTGGTCCACATTCAGAATTCGAGCACTTCGGTTTGTGATCGTGAGGATTCCAGCATTCCAACGATTTTCCATTCGTAAACATGTCAATTGGCGTCTTTGTGCCCTCATTCACCTTGTTTGAGGGTTAACAACGTTCATTCGCACAGCAGTTGCACGAAACTTGTCTGAACTGCCTATGCTGCGTGAATCGGTTTCTCCGCGTTCCGACATGAGCCGGTGTTTCACGCAGGACGTAGTCGACTGAAACGTTTTGCATAAATCCAATGTTTCTTCTTCACCCAATTAATATCCGCAAGAAATTTGGAATAATTTTACGAATATTTACTCCATGTTTTTCGCAATTTACTAATTATGCTTAACTTTTGGACACCAGTGTATATCTGTACATATATAGTTTTTTAAAAAAAAATATGTATGTACTATAAAACGTATAATTTGCCTTCAGAAGTGGAATAGATCAATACTTTTATCACATTAAATTTAAAATATTTTAATTTATTCATTGATCAATTGAAATAATTTAATTTCATTAACAAACTGGAAATGAAGTTTGATAATTATATTCGAATGCGATCAAATTAAGCAAATGTAATTTCTGAACTAATTTCTTAGTAGCTTATTACTTCTTAAAATTTCTCCGAATCAAAACATGTGGTAAAACTTTATGGGTATTTTTCTCTGTAATTTGTATTTTAACACATTTTTGTTTTAAAACAAACTTGGTAAATTTTCTAAATAAAAAAAAATAAAAATTCATAGCTATTCAACTTTTTTAAAAAGATTACTGTAAAAAGAAGAAGAAGCAAATGGCTCATTTTTATTTAATTTAAGTAATACATAACTATTTTTTTTTAAATTATTGTTTTTCGTTCACAGTAAAGTAAAATTTTAGAGGAGCAAAACATTTCCGAACTCGCGGCCCACGTTGTTTGTCTCGAGAAATGTTTTATACATCTATGTTGCCGCTCAGAGCGTTAGATACACATTAATTTGTAGTTAAAAATAATCCCATGACATGGTGTGAAAGCAAGAATAGTGGAAGGGTTATCGCGTCGTCAGTGTTCAAAATTAAGAAGTCCATCCCTTTCGAATTTCTTCGAAGAGAGGCCTTAAAAAATAATCATTCTGATGATTAATGTTTTTGTTTATGTCACGTACAAGAGTCATTTTTATTTTTTTTATTTGAATCAATACATTTTTTTTATTTAAAATATTTTTAAATTTGATAACGTGAAATATGTAACTTGCAATAAATTATAACGTTCTAAGACAATTGTTTTTAGTTAAATATTGCCAAAAATTAAAATGCTATGTTTTTCTTAGATTGTGTAGCGTTGCCAGATTAGACGGATGTTTGTTATATTAATTTTTGAAGCCCAAGGGTGTGAGTAGAAGAGCTAGAGGGATTATACTTTTTTTCAAAGGGGATTCTATAGACTACTCTTACACCCTGGGGCGAGACAGATGTTGAACTGATACTTGAACAATGTAATGTTACCCCTCTGTTTCTTTTCCGACACCCAGTGGTGCATAGATTTACCAAATGGCGTTTTTTCATAGAGATCGAAAAGAAGAAACAAACCGATGTTGTTGTTGCTTATGCCACCTGTCTGAAGTAGTCAGATCGAGGCCCACGAAATTCATCATGGCAACGGGCTAGAGATACATCTGTCATTAGCCTAAGCTTTGAGCCCATGAAGGTGACAGTACGATTTTCCAAGCAAACCGGTTCTGACGGCATTCCATTTTTTCGGTCCCTCTCACATGTGGTCATGGTACACTTGGATGGAATGGAGAGTTAGTCTTTTAAAAGGAAGAAATCCCAAGGGTTATATTTACAGTATCGAAGTGACAGATTGATTTGAAGACCCTCCATATGTTTTACGAGGTGCGGCGACAAAGATAATCTCAGTAGAGATATACATTTGTCCCGGAGGAACCAATGCCGATTGGGACCAAGGTAGAAGGTTCTAGGTGCAGACCCGTGACCCTCGCCAATCAGCTTTTGAAGGCATGCTAGCGGCTCCCCCAGAGGGTCGAAAAAGATGGTTCGGAAGTTGACTGGGATCTTCGGCAAGACGAGCAAAAGAGGCTGCTGGGCAGCTGCACAAGCTAGTTGATTTTTGCAATAAGAGAGAGAAACTTGCAATAAGTTATGTGCAGAGAGACCAGGGAAGGGGTAGATCATCGAACTGCGATCTAGACTGCGGGCAACGAATGCTAGGTACCATAATAATCGTGTAAACATTCCAATTTAATTTGTAAATTAAATAACATTTGACCATAGCTGTGAGACCTCTCTCGCTACCCAGGGATTAAGCAAACTTGAAGGTAACGACGTTACAAACACATGTGTTAATCAAAAGACAAATATTTGAATGAATAAAATAGATGTATCATTTATTTTACCTAGAATCTTATTACTTTCCCGTATGTTTTTATCTTTGGCTTAAAAATTAGACTCCTTCCAATAACTTTTTAATAAGTAGATAATTTTATAAGTAGTGTAAAAATCATATAATAAATAGTAAAAATTCTATGTATAAATAATTTGTCCTGTTATTGAGAATATGTGTGCTTTTATAAATTTTTCAAAATAATTGTGTGGTAACAAACTATTGAATAGATACATATGTTACGATCTTAATTATAAGATTTTCTACAAGAAAGTTTAGAATGTTTCAGTTTTTCTTTAAATCTTCCAGGGATAAAAGTTAAGTAATACGGTTCCTTTAGAAACCTGCTCCAAGGAAAATTTAGAGTTTTGCTGTTTCTTTATAACTTTTCACATAGAAAAAATTTAGAATTAGTATTACTTTAATGACGTTTCATACAAAAAAGCATATCAATAAAATATCTTTATTAAATTTCCAAGAAATAATACGACAGTATGCGTATTAGAAAAGTTATTATATTCTACATTTTATTGTATATGCGTTAACAAATTCAATCTCTTGAATAAAACTCAAAATTACTATATAAGTTTTTATTTTTATTAGAGAAAAAATTTACTCATGATGTACGATTTCTTTAGCATTTTTATAAACACGTGATGGTCTGCATAAAACGATGTTCTAAAATTCAAATGAAATGCTTCAAATTTAATTTTATGGTTCATGCAAAAATTCATTTGAACAAAAATGTAAAAATAGAAACAATTTCTTCAATCGGTTAAGGCTCTGATAAGAATTACAAATGAATTTCATGAATTTTCCTTTCCGTGACAATTTCAGATCCTTCAGAATAATACATTCACAACGTCATAAGTCCGGACATGTTCGATTGAAAAAGAAAAAAAACTTGGTTTCTATTCTTAGAACAAAAACGTCATCTTTCTAGTGCGTAAATATGACGTCACGAGGTTTGCGATTCAAGTATGTGACTTGGTGAATAAACTTTCGAAAGTAATTATGTGAATTGCAAATATTATCAAATGCGAGGGCGAGTACATATTTTTATAAATAACGGGAAACCCATATTTTACAATTAAGTTTAAAATCATTTAAACTAGCTCAAAAATTATGCATTTATTTTTTGATAATGCAACTGCGATAAATATTTTTTTCAATTATATTTTAAATAGAATGCAATATTGCTTCTTCTTAAATACTATTTAATATTTGTTTCGTACATTTAAAGTAAAAAAAAAAACTTTTAAAAACAATATAAATTTGCTACTAAATTGTTTGAAATATGATTTTTTTTAAAAAAAAATGTTAATTTTGAAAGTAAATGGTTATTTATTTTTTTTAAAAGTGCAAAATGCATTAAAGCAGAACAAATTAAGTTTCTTGCTAAATCTTTCGATGACTTTATTGATGCAAAATATTTTAAAGGAATATACATATACATAGGCGCACGCTATATATTTATAAAATACTTTTTTAAAATTTTTGAATTGTTTGTGATGATTAGTATTTAAATGCATGTCATTGAATTTGTTTATAAAATTAGTAATTGTTTAATAGAACCAATGCCAAATCTGATGAAACATTTTGTTGCCCCTCATTTAATGTAAAAAATAGAGAGAAGGAGAGAGATGTTGTAGTTATAAATAATTGCATTTGATTATATTTTTGATTTTAAGGCAAAATTGTGTATAAGGAACTAATTCTTATCCTGCAAGTTAATACTTTTAAGGAATGAAAACTTTTTTGAAGAAACTTTTCTTTTTATTTTCTATCTATCTCTATCTTAAACATAATTTATTTCTCATTTGAAATTTAGTTGATGTCCCAAAAAATCCATGAAGGAGAAACTTTGATTGCTTTTTTTTTTTCTTTTTTAATTGCGATTTGCATTTTTTTTTTACTACAGACGTTCAAAAAGTAATATATTTTTAAGTACTTTTCAACAAATGCAGATTCGATCTGCATTAAAAGGATGTTTTTGCCATTCAGCCTTGGATATACATTCAATAAGGACACTTTTTGCCATATCTTGCATTAAATCAATAAATAAGTAATATTGCAAAATTGAACGCATTAAATTTTCTTATGTGTATTGTTTTTACCGCTTCTTGTGATTTATACTTAGGAATAATGAAGCTAAAAAATATCAGATTTTCCTTAGTTTTTACTAATTCATTACTCTAAAATTTTCATTTTATAACGGATACATTTGAAGCAAAAAGGAAAAGAAAAAGCAGGCAAAAAGTTACAAATAAACAAAACATTAACCTAATAAAAAAATACCTAATTTTCTTTTTAAAAAAGTATCTAAATTCTCTAAATATTTAAAATTTGAGTTATATTAGTATTTGGTCTAAAATTATTATTCATGTATAATCATTTAAATTTTCTAGTTGTAAACATATTTTAATGAGGAATTAAAAGGATTTAGGTGTAATTATTTTTATGACAAATCCTGCACAAACTATGTCGAGTAAAAACATATGGGAAACATTTTATTATTTTTAGAAGGGTTTTAAGAATAACCACAAATCTGGATTTTTGAAATACGAGGTGTTTTCAGAAATTAAGGATGCAGGATATAAGTTAAAAATGGCTAAGTTTTAGTCAGGCGTTTACAGATTAATTTCTTCAACTTTGAAACTTTTATTTCTCGCCTGTGCTGTATTGCTGTTTTTGAGATATACCTGATGCAATCAAAACGTATTTGCTATTGATGACTTAACGTTCGGTTCCTTTTTTATCTTCCATTCATTTCTTTACCTGAAAAAACATCTTAAGAGAAAAGATTTCCACGGTTATTAGAATAAAAAGGAAGCTGATATGTTGTTTCACACACAACAATTGCGATGAGATTCTATGAATCGAATGCAGAAGAGAGAGAGAGAGAAGAGAGAGTGTATGCCCAAATATAACATGTGTTCCTATTTTGGTGGAAACTATGTACAAGGACTTCTTATGACATGGGTCAACTAGAGCCAAGGCCAGTGTCTTGACCAAAATGTCGACCTCGCCTGGTTATCGACTCAGCCTTAATAAGATCATGATTCGCGGATAATTCCAAAGGTCAAATACTTTTTCGTTTGTAATCTTCGATAAACTGGGAAATTCGGACAATATGTTAACTGTCTACATGTGATAACAGCCATCCACGTGCAGGCCAAGGCCTTCCACCACATACTATGATTACCTATACCGTCAACAAGCGGCAGGCAGTGGGACCGGTTTGCGCGATTGTAAATCATGCACATTTATTTGTTTCGGGTTACTGTTTGTACGAGTATTTGACAACGTATATGCTATGAACTGTCTAAATTTAAGGGTTTTAGGAGGAGCCTGTATTTGTCTAGGTGCCCAGGGGCCTATAATTGTGTAGGGACCCAGTGCCTCAAGAAGTCTTCAGACGTCCCTGACTACACGCATACCGAAAAATATATAAAGCGTACTCCCCAGATTGTAATTTGTAATGGAAGTTTTATATCAAAAACTTTTGAATGCAGGATATACATTGTGTATCTTGAGTCTTCAAAACTGCTCATTTGCTCAGTATGTTCTAACAACACATTGGGTATTACTTAAAATTATGAATAATTGTACTATGTATTATATATTTTAGCTCTTAATAATATGAATTTAAAGATTTATTACCATATAACGCATATAAACTGATTTATATTTCATCCATTTATGGAAAAGTTGGATGAGAAATAAATTCCTTTATGAGTTAGAAGCAATGATGACTAACTCATAAATGAATTTATTTCTCTAACTAATGATGTATAAATAAATATTTTCTTCCTTTTGATTGTCGCTATTTTGCATTCTGATAATCTATTTCAATATATATAGAAGTCCGTCTGTATGCATAAATAAGTTTATTCACGTTTTAGGGTTAGTAAATTACCAATACATACATAAAAATAAACTGTATGAAAGAATAGTGTTTAAAAAGATATCTCAATTTTTTGCGCAATACCACAGGGAATATAACAGCGGTACTTCCATTTTTCACAGATGTAATTATATAAATGTATACCATTTGCTTTTTTTTGTGTGTGTTCTTTTACCCTGACACATTCTCGACGGAAAATGGATGATAAATGATAGGATAGGTTTTAACCATTCACAGCTTAAATTAATGGTGTATTTATTATGTGGATGAAAGTGGAAAAGAATAGAAAAATACTAATGATATAGAAAAGCATTTACTGTGTAGTCTATTTTCAACTGCATTAATTTTGATAGGATCCTGACAGAATACGTGAGAAATGTGTTTTAATGCATTGGAATTAGAGTTTCCAAACAATTTCCTGAAAGAGTACATATACCATCTATTGTTTTTCGCACTTTTTTCAACGGATTTCTGGATGATTTTTCAAAATCGCAGCTAAATAAGCGTTTTGTTCGCAAATTAAATGTTTATTTTACCTTTATCATTAATTATTCACTAGTTTAGTGCAAAAATTGCATTTTATTAATGACCATAGTTATTTAATCATTGAAATTTACATCGCTATGTATGTTATCTGAGTGTTTAGCATGATGATTATTATTAAGTATGCATGCGAAAATTTTGAAGCTTGTACATTTACACATGGAGGAATTTTAAATGTGTTTATATAATTTTTACCTGGATTCATTACAAAAAATATTTAAATGTTGATTGGAAAGTTTTTAAAAAAATATTTATTTACCCAACGGGATTGATTTCTCACCAGAGGGTGCTGCAATCGCTTAGAAATTGCTTGTGCTTGTCAAATAAACATTAGCAGCAAGTCGTGTTACACTAATAATTGTGTACCAACCACACACACACATCAATTTAGCTTATATACAGATTTTACATTCTTTTAAGTTTTTTAGTACTGTAAATATTTTTAATATATTTTCGATTCTCTTGTTTGCTTATAGTTATTACATATATACATAGTTTTAGTTTACAATATTAGATTTAAGCTTAGTTTTTACTTCTGTTCTTTGTTCTTGTGTGTCTTGTGTTTTTATATAATTTTAGGTTTTGTAATTAGTTTGTCATCTACATTGTGTTTCAAAAAATTATGGAACGTTCAGTTGAATAAAATCCTTTACACATATAAATTAAATGTTAAAGAGTAGAACAGGGAAAAGGGGGGGGGCATTCTTGGTGGTGTAAATTTTTTTGTTGACCTGAATTGATCATCAAGCCACTTAATTTAGTGATATATGTTTTGGCGACCAGAATCGATAGAACCAAGCAACATAATTTAATGATAGATGTTCCAAGAATTTACAAATTGTATTTTTTTAATAAAAATAAAGACATATTAATGTGATAGTTAAAAAAAATAAATATTATAAAACTATCAGTTATGCATAAAAAAATATATTGTTTTTTTTTAAGTTAAAGGAAAGAAAGGATTTCAATTTGTTATATGAATGTAGATGCAAATCTGAAAATGCCGCCAGAATAATCAGTCGAATCAAACACGAATGAAATACATGGCTATTTGTTCCGCGAATTGTCTTGTGATTATGACATCAGATGAAACGAGTTCATTACTGTGCTGTTTTATAAATTTAGATAAGCAGAGATTTTAAGTTATACCGTTATGTTACAAGAGCATGTGTAAGTATTTAATGAAGTAACTTGAACGAATTGGAAATGAAAATGTATTTTGTTTAATTCACATAGTTTTTAAAATAACTTTTATTATATAACGATAACTTTTATTTATAAAAGATAACATTTATTAATAAGTTTAATAGAGAACCATCATCAGACCATTACTATTGCAATATAGTCATAAATTAATTAAATAAGTATTACAATACTTTATTATTATCATTTCAAAACCATAAATTCCTTTTCCATATAATCTATCAAAATCGAGATGCAATAGTTTACGTTACACAGATCCATAACTTCTGTATTTTTTTTTATTTGAAAATAAATAAATTAAGGCGTACACTAATTTACGAATAGCATTTTTTTTATTTATCACTTAATTTTTGTCACATAATTTCAATTATAAAAAAACTTACCCTTAGCTCATAATTTTTTTTATCATTTTTCATCAGCTGTATTTCAGAAATAGCATTCTTTTACTACATTTAAGTTTAATTCATGTAGGTTCATCATATATACACACATACCAATATTGTTGCCACTGTAGCCGAGTGGTTAGGGTCACGACCTCATGTCCGACTTGTCACGAGTTCGAGTCCAAGTGCAACTCAAGAGTAGTTCTGTGTAGAGCGGATAATGCACATTAAATCTATGTCGAGGCTCAAATTACTTCCTTTGGTATGGTGTGTCAGTTTTTCGGATGAGAATTCCAGCGCACGGGTCGTGATCGTCAGCTGACCGATATTAAAAATCTCGAGATCGGTGACCAATCTTGCTTTACATTAAGACAGCGTTTTTCAAACTGTGGCTCCCCCCCCCCCAGGAGCTCAACCATATTGAAAAATCGTAAACAGAAGATTATTTAAAAATACATTAATTTACTGAATATAAAAACAAACAAAAAGAATACATTCTGAGAGACAGACAAAATAAAATAAACATTTACTCTGATATAATAAACTTATAAATCATCATTACTGCACGCAATGTATTTCATAATTCATTTAAAATACTATTAGAACGAGTTTAATAATTACTATTTACCCCCAAGGGGTAGTCATATTTTAAACTATATACAAAAAAGAAATTAGCACTTATCTTGGTAATTTGTACGGTTTATAATTAATCCCTTAACTGCAGATGAAAAAATACGCAATTTCCCACCCAATGCCACCATTTTCCACGTAGGTACGTGTACGTGATGTATTGGGGGGAGGGAGGAATAAATAAGTAAAATAAAAAAATCCTCTGAAATAAATAAATCTTTCACAAACATTGTCAAGGAAATTTTATTGTATTCCAAAGCCTTCGGAATAATTTTATGGATAGCATTGCACAGAAAAGATCGTAATCCAGCAAGACGTATATATACGTCCAGGCAATTAATGCTTTGGGTGAGTGAGACGTTTATATACACCAGAGGTTCCCAAACTTTTTGTCTCATAGACCCCTTGCCATGTTTTTTGGTTTGCGGTAGACCCCTGCTTAATTAATATTGAATTTTTGCAAATTTATCAACTTAAATGTCTTTTTGACCGCTGGTACTACTATTCCTAATTTAAAAGAATTAAATTTCAAACTGTAATGAAGTATAGTGTTTAAAATTTAAAAATCACATATTAATTAAATTGAAAGTTAATTATAAATAAATAAAACTGTTAAATAAACTAAACAACAAATAAATTATTTTAATGGGAGGGATGAATCTCATGCACTACCATATCAAACTTTCAACATTTGGTATCAACCTTGTCTGGTTAAACCTTAAATCTCCTCTGTTAGTACTGTCCAGTTTTTTTTTCTTTCTTTCCTTCCTTCTTTCTTTATTTTTGTTTCGAGATTGGCAATGTGGAGGAAACTCCTTCACACACTAGGAAAAGCAATGAAAGATTTCCTTACGATATTCCATAAGTCGGGATGAACAGGTTTGATTTGCTGGCATCCGTTTCTAAACTTTAAGATCTTCGTTAGTGCTTATTGTAATGTGACATTTTTTTTTCGATATGACCATATAAATTCATTGCCTACTGTGGTACTACCATAGTCAAATCATTCTCAAACCTGGTTTAAAATTCTGAGTAAAAGGTATTTAAATGTTGAACGTAGGTTAAAACGTTCTAACAGATTGTCTGCGACAAATTTAGAAAATTCGGTACCTCCAGTATTACACTTCTTTAGCTTAACTCAGGAAAGGAAATCTGAAATGGTTCTTGTTTTAATAAATTTTATGCTGTCACCTTGTAAATGCAAACTAACCTCATTAAATTCAGTTAATAAATCTGTTAAATAGGTAAAATTTGGTTTCCACTTGGTTATAAACTTTCTTTTAAAATTAAAGTCACGATCTAGTTTAATGAGAGCCACTATCATAGACCCCCACTTACACCTCATGGACCCCCAAATTAATTTTTGGCTGATGTAGACCCCTTGGAGGTCGTCAAAGACCCCTGGGGGTCTATATAGACCACTTTGGGAATCACTGATATACACCGTTGGCACTTAATGGGTTAATGTCGTATTGTAGCTTTAGCGTCAAAGTATAGTATTATTGAATTCAATACATTGTTATTGTTAGGAGGGGGGGACGTGATGAACTATGATTTAATTTTGAGTCGCAAATATTGAAAGTTTAAGAAGCACTGTATTACGAAGTTAATAAACTCCCTCATCCATGCCCTGACGAATTTATGATTTGCCGTTTCAAAAGACAAATGCTGTTGGTATAGAAATACTATTCATTATTTATACATTGTTCAGGAAGACAGAATTCGGAATAGATATGTTAAAAGTGCAAAGTCTGACAACCCTTTTCAACAAGCAGTTCCTTTCTTAAATCAATGAATGAACAAACATCAGCATAGAAAACCCTCTACTCCATCAGAATCCAGGCAAACAGGTATTTCTATTCTTACATTCACCTAATTCTTTTGTGTAAATACACATACTATCCTCTTTCCTCATTTGGATCACGCGAGCATGTTCAACAACGGGTATTCATTATCTAGAGGTAAATAATTTCGCCATTTGCATTTTAAGGACCTTTAAGTTATTAACAATTGTTCGTATTTCTACTCTTTTCTCCGAAGAATGCCATGTTTGTGAGTCGTTTCGCTCTAATGTATCTCTTCCGGTGACAAAGATAGCCTCCGAATATACGTGTGCTGTTTGACGAAGAATGCATTAACCTTTGTGAATAGAGGAATCTATTTATCATTCAGTGTTGCTGAAACCGGAGCGCGAGGGTTCAGTGATTCTTCTTGGAGTGTATATTTAACTGTTATTTAGTCTTATATATATATAACTAAGACGTTTCTTGTTTTATTCCATGCATTGCTTAAGAGATGAGCATGTGAAAGAGGTTAAATGTTAGTATGGAAAAAGTAAATTTTAAACTTATTTTCGTAAGTATTAAAAACGAAAACATAATGACTTCCAAGTTTTACCTGTTGGCTAATTATTGCATCTTTGAAATCGTTTGCAAGGGAGAAAAATGAGCTTAGTACATTATATATTTATTTTAATTTCCCTATAATACATGGAAGTTGAGTTTTACTTACTCTAAATACGAGTTAGATATGTTGTTTCAATATAAAGTTTTACTCAAAACTACTTGCAAGTTTTAGTTTTACTCAAAACTACTTGCAGGTTTCAGTTTTACTCAAAACTACTTGCAGAAGGCAGATTTAATTGACTAAACGAGGTGATTTAAGATTAGAATATACGTAAATTAAAATTATTTATTTGGTACCTAACTGGAAATGAAAAACCGTTTTTTTTTGTTGTAGTTGGAACGAAAACCGGAACTGAATCGATGTATTTTTTAGTTGCACCCGAACGAAAAAAATGGGGTTTGAAGCCCTGGTTTAAAGATGTGAATAAACACACACACATTCAAACTTATAAGACATTTTATACTCTTATTTTGTCACGAATTAATACGCGAACATTATCATTAATCCTTTTGAAGAAACTTTGGAGATAGCTTTCGCGTTAATTCACAGCCATCCCTCAAGAAGAAACATTGATGTTTAAGTTAGTTTGACTATACAAAGTCAAGGTTTTGTAAATGTAGAATAGAAGGAGCAGGAGATCTGTTGCGGTGATTCGTAAATGAGATTTATTTCATTGTCACAACGTGAGCTTAGGAAGGAGTGTTGCTACTCTAATAAAGTAGTGGATTAAGTTTTAAGAATCTAAGATAGATTGAATAAGATTAAATTAAACAGATCACTTGCGCTTGTTTACTTCGACCGGATTGCTCTCTTTGTATATTACTCCTAGGGTCTCCTCTTGTAGTTTCACTTGTGGTTGATTAGTGTGTTTGAATAGCAATAAAAAATTAATTATTATGGACATTTCTGGTGATGCTTTGTTTCCCCCACACCCTTAGGTAGACAAGACGGTGAAAGAGCGACTTCTAGTAGGTCTCTCTCACAATTTTCATTTTAGAGATACAGAGTCAAAAGTTTGCAGACGGTTGTTCTATGCTGTTAAAACTTCATGAGTGCAAGATTTTTTTAAGTACTTAAAAATACACAATGGAATTCAGATGAAAGAAATATTCTCAAGGCTGTGTTATATTTGCCAGGCTGTTATGCATTAGACGCATTAGAATTTCAATAATACTATTTAATCACGCGATGAATAATGCAACGATTTGTTTATTTAACCTTGTTATCTCACTCATTGTCGGATAACGTGAAAAAAGTAGTTGCCAACATAATTCTATTTTCCTAGATAATAGTGGGCCTTTTCTAAATATACCAGTATTAATTATATTCATTTATTTATTTTTTGAGAGAGTATCTGTTTTCTTTTCTAATAAAGGATGCTATAGAAACGAAATTATAAACAAAACTAAATTACTCTATGGTGAAAATGATAAATAAGAGTAATATTTCAAAATGATACTTTGCGACAGTATCGAAAAAAGTTTGGCTTCTGACTGAATCATTTTTGAAAACGCTTACAATAATGTATTATATACATAATGTTATAAGAAATTCACAATATTCCAAGTAAATATTTATGGACAAGTAACATTTATTTTTTATAAAATTTTTAAAATATAAATCACGAATCAGTATTTAATTGAAAAGTTCCAAGTATGTTTAAGATACTAAGGAAATTATCAATTTCTCCAAATTTCTATATTAGACACGCATTGTAATAAATAATGTCTTTCCCCCACCTCCAGAAAAGAACATAATCAGTATCAGACAGGTTCACGTAATTGAAAATTCAACTATTTCTCCTAAAAATTTTACGTTTTAATATTAAGTAAGCATGTTCAAAACTTAGTTCAAACGTGTAAGTCCTAAAAGTCTAATATTTTTTTTTTTAAATATATATTTTTTTAAGAAAATGTGTTATTTTTTATGTGCAAGAACAAAAAACTAGAATATCAAAATTTCCAAAAAGTAAATGCAAATAGAGCAGTCTTTCATGAATTAGACAATGGAAAATTCATACTTAT
>BMAO01019069.1:0-17403 GCA_019973975.1 Trichonephila clavata
ACTTGCTTGGTACGGTCGCGTCATCTATACGCTCTGTGCCACTTTTTCTGCAATTACTGCTCAGGTCCAGATTTAGTATACTAGGCGTCCCTATAGCTCTTATAAGAGCTGAAAGGATAGGGCGTCAACTAACTGTGACCTTGCTGTATTTTTACAGCTCCTATTCTGCTATTTTGAAAAATCACCTATCGACCCGGAAATGACCTCAGACTACCCCGGACATGGATTACGTACAAAATGCCTCTCTACCCTCCTCCAGAGCCTCCACACCTTGATGACTAAGCTGCGAACGGCTGCAACAAGTACGTCGAAATAAGAAATTTTCAATACTGGCCGAAATGTAACACAATCAATTAGAGCTGTTCTCCATATGCAAGTGAAGACGGACCGGAACTGGCTGAGCTCTATCGAACGACAAGCCATACTGGACGCAAAAGTAAAGCAGGCCAAAGTGAGTATGGCTCTCTTTTCTGTGCAATCCTGGATGTCAGACCCATCAACCCCACCTAATTCTCCCCTAAAACCAATATCGAAGATTTCCCCGAATTGCCAAAATAACCAGTACCAAAAGGAAGGAAAGCGCAGATGGTTTCATCTCGCCCACTCTAAACAAACCTTCAAAAGGGTACAACTTGATCTTCAAATTTTAAAGTAACTTAGAAAATAAATATCAAGGATTAACAGTAATGAAACGGAAAAGGACATAGCAGGAACCTCACAACATCCTAAGCTACCAAAATCACCCACCCGCACACCCCCCCCTCAAACACAACCACCACAATGTCAATACAAAAAGTACCCTCCCTCCACCGGTCTTTCTTAAACTTGAACCGAACTTCATTGAACACTTAAAACACTAACAGGAATTATCCCTACACTCCGCAGCAGGAAGACCGGAGAACTAATCAGCTTTACACTAATAATTACGAAGACTATAGACTCCTTAACACTACTGTCGAAAATCTTAAATATCAATTTTTCTCAATTAAACCAAACACGAAAGACCAATTAAGATAGTGATAAAAGGACTCCCCACGACACAGAAACTCAAGTAATTAAAGAAAATCTAATGAACAAGGATTCACAATAGAAAAAGTAACACAATTAATAGGTAGAATCACAAAACAAACACTCCCCGTTTTCCTCATAACACTGCCTCGTAATATCCACAATCTTAAAATCTTCCACTTAACACAACTTTGCTATCTAACGGTAAGAGTTGAAGGGTACGATGGCAAAGGGGTAACCCAATGCTATTCGTGTAACACTTTTCATCACACTGCCGAAAATTGTCACCTCACTCCCAGATGCCTAAAATGCGGCGAACCACATCAAACGCGAGAGTGCGCCATCAAACGCGTTGAAAAAACATACTGCATCAACTGCCATATGTACGGACATATGGCAAATTATTCTAAATGCCCCCTATACCCTAAGCCACGCAAAGGCACTAACACTTCAACCAATAACTATTCTGCAGCAGTAGACAGTATAATTAGACCCAACACATCCTACGCACAAGCTACATACAAAAACAATAACTCCACAAACTCTCAACAGATGGCGCCTCTAAACAAAAGAAATCCTGCTATGTCCTCAAATAAACAGGCCAATCAAGTTGTCACTCAACCCAAAACTCACCCCAATTTCATAAATGAAGGAGATAATAATCCTCAATCATTAATTCTTAAAACCCTCCAGCAAACCATACAAGCTCTCACCCTCTTAACTCAGCAAATTACAAATTTAAATTTTAACAGTCCTCCTCCTCAACCCAAAAAGAAGATAAATAAATTAAATAAAAAAGAATTGCACGCCCTATTAGAGGCATACCTAGACAGTGATGATGACTAAGCACAACTTGATTGACCTAAAACTTTGCTCATGGAATGCAAACGGCATATTAAATAGAATCATGGAATTTAAAATTTTCGTAGAGAAGTACTCTCCTGACCTTATACTTATGCAAGAGACACATCTGAGACCTAAGCACAACATAAACATTCCCAACTACACCTGCTATCGCAACGATCGCATCACAGACGGACCCGCGCACGGTGGTACTTTAATTCTCATCAAACGCAATATCCCTCATTTTAATCTTATCACCCCTACCCTTCAGCATATAGAGGCTACTGTTGTAGTACTCACTCCCCCCAACTTAAATCCAATTTCAATTATTTCTGTTTATATCCCCCCAAGATCAGACGACAGGATGTTCACTTTAGATTTTGAACAACTCCTGCAGACCAACAGTAATTGTGTGATTTTTGGTGATCTTAACGCCACACACAATGAGTGGAACTGCTCCGTCAATTCCACCCGAGGAAAGCAACTAAAAACATTCACTGATCTACTCAATCTCACCATAGCATACCCTAACTCCCCCACCCGCTATGGGCACGGGACTGCAAATACTCTTGACATAGCTGTCATTAATAATTTTAATTATCCATATACAATAGACTCCATCCCTGAACTTTCCTCGGATCACAACCCGGTTTTCCTTAATTTTACTCTCTCCTCCCCCATTCATAGTGATAACTCTAGAGCAGTTACCACCTGTTGGTCTAATTACCGTAATATCTTAAAGAACTCCATTCGTCTGTCAGAATTTAAAGGCATTCGAAACCCAAACGATCTAGATTCAAAAATTTCTCTCCTTTCTACCGCCGTGTGCTCCGCCCACCGTCAAGCCTCTAAGCCAATAGAAAACAAGAAGCACTTCTCCACTCCCAAGCATATCCAAGATTTAATTTACCAGAAAAACAAAGCCAAAAGAATCTACAACAAAACATTAAACCCGAATCACAAAACCAACTACAATAGATTACAAGCACACCTCAAAAAAGCACTCAAACAACACTCACATGATTCATGGAACACTAAACTCAAAGCACTCAACACAACAGACAATAGCCTCTGGCAGACACAAAAATTCTTTCGCAAAAAACGCACTAACATTCCCACTCTCACTAGCTCTTCTGGCATTGCTAGCAGCGATGACCAGAAAGCTAACTTACTTGCTACCACTTTAAAAGAAAATTTCACAGAAAATAAAAGGCCTGATGGTGACTACCCTATAGATAAAAAGATAACAAACACACTTAAAAACTTTTTCTCTCACCCCCCGCCCATCCCCATCACCCCCACCAACCCAGATGAAATCACTACTTACATTAAAAAGCTCGCCATAAACAAAGCCCCAGGTAAAGACAATATCTCTAATAAAATGGTTAAGCACTTCCCCCTTAAAATTATTCTTTTACTCACCTGCTTAATCAATAAAATTTTAATTCTAAGACACTTCCCAAATAACTGGAAAACCGCAATAGTATTCCCAATTAAGAAACCAAACAAAAAAAGTAACTCTCCAGACAGCTATCGTCCGATCTCTCTCCTAAGCATTCTCAGTAAAATCACAGAGCACATTATTCTCAATAGACTCATCACATTCACTGACAACACCAACTTCATTAATCCCAATCAATATGGGTTCACCAGGCACCTCTCCACCAATCACCCACTGCTCAGATTAACTGAGAAGATCTCTTCTGGATTTCAGAGAGGCAGGTCCACTGGGGCTGTCTTCCTTGATATCCAGAAAGCCTTTGACAGGGTCTGGGTCAGTGGACTCATTTACAAGCTTATCACCAATAATTTCCCCCCTGCTTTAATTCATCTTATAAATTCCTATCTCGTTAATAGATCATACAAAGTTAAAGTCAATGATACCCTTTCCTCCATTTTCCACATTAAATATGGCGTTCCACAAGGAAGCCTCCTTGGTCCCATTCTATTTAACATATACATTAATGATATCCCAACACACCCTCAAACTATCACTAACATTTATGCAGATGACACCTCTATCTCAGCTACATACAAAAATCACGACACCATCACCAAAGCACTTAACGCACATCTTCATTTACTAGAACAATATTTTAATACATGGAAGATCAAAATTAACGTAGACAAGACAGTTGCAGTCCTTTTCACAAGGAGAAGAAAAGCCTGCACTCCTCCTACCCTATATTCCACACCACTACACTGGTCTCAGAGTACAAAATACCTAGGACTAATCCTAGAGAAAAATTTAACATGGAGACAACACATTTTACATGCGCGTGATAAGTTCCGGAATGCTTTACGCTCAATTTTCCCCCTAATTTGCCGGAACTCGAAAATGAATTTATACAATAAAGTACTTCTCTACACTGCTGTTTTGCGGCCCATCCTTTCTTACGGTTGTCCTGTGTGGGGATACGCAGCTAACTATCACATAAAAATGCTAGATACAGCCCAAAATTCAATCATTCGAAGTATTACTAAAACCTGCAGCTATACCAGAAATAAAAATATTTATAAAGTACTTAAAATCCCAACCTTCAAAGCTCATATTCAAAACCTTGCCAAAAAATTTTTCGAAAAACTACCTGATACCAATAACTATAACATGATTCACCTTGAACAATATGACCCTAATATCAACAGCAAAAGGCCCAGAAGAATCCTTCTGGACTCCTACAACCCACCTTAAATTTAATTCAGAGTCATTCCCTTATGGAGAATGACCCACTTTACTCTTATTTTTCCCCCCATTTCAACTTATTCATTTCTCTGCTTAACTTTACTTTTTAATTTCTCTGCGCATCCACACAGGCAACCTTTCAATATTTTAATTCTTAGCAATATCCCATTTCTATACTGACACCAGGAAAGCAGATAGAGAGCTAGCTCACCGATCTCCATTAAACACTCACAGACGCGGCCCTTCAGAAACGCCCACTGCCAAGCCACTCCCACCTACATCCCTCTCAACCAATCAGGACGATCTTCCCTCATGAAGGCCCTTCAACGAAAAGGCCCTATACGTCAAGTATGGGACGGAGGAACGCTTCGCGTTCCAGTTTCCCAAAGATGGTCAGCTATCAAGTCGCTTAGATCCGCAGCCTTTCCCATCACACACAGAAGTAAGTGAAAGAATGATTCTTCAGACTCTCCAGCAGTAGTTAAATACCACTTCCACCTGATCACGTGCCTTCCACGTCATCCAGGCGAGTTAAATGCAAAATGTAGGAGTGGTCATAATGTTTTGTTTCTTGAGGGTATATTTAGAAAAATATGCAGTACACAAAAACAAAGTAAACTCAAAATGTTTCATTTTATTACGATAAAAACTGACCGAGTTGTGGAACTTTAAAAATCATATATTTTATCCATTTTCTCGGCTATTTTCCAGAAGCTTGTAAGGGGCCGTCTCCAAAGTGAAATTAGTTGCAGCTCTGCCAGGAAACTTTCGCTCTTGCACGTCACTTTTATGTAAATCATTTTTAAATTTAAAAGCATATGTTAATAATACAATAATTGAGTACTTAAAAAATAAAATTTATTCTTTGTACGTGTAAAACATAGAAAACATTAAATTTTGTGGCCGAAGAAAACATTTTAAAAGCAGTTCCAAAAAATAGACTTATATGCTGCGGCTTCATTCTGATTTACTGCGTTTTTACTGATCATAACGAACGTTAAAAATCTGTTGTGTAGTCGCTTGCAATTGCATACAGTCGTATTTATTATTGCCAATTCCAGTATGGGTAAACGAGATGTATACAAATAAAGAATACTGCGAAATGGTACTGTTTTATGGCAGTGTAATGTAAATAAGAGAGAGACGGCAAGACTTTATGCTATTAAATTTCCCACTCGAAGACATCCATCTTATTGTACAATTGCCTGTGCTGTTCAACGCTTGTATAAAACTGGGAGTTGTCATAGACGTATTCCCTTGTCTCGTGCCACCACCTCGTGCCTTCACCATTATATAAGTTAATTTGGTCATTCCGATATAATAAAGCCCCTAATTCATGACTGGCACACCATTCCGAATTATGCTATAATTTGAACGGCAAATTCTGTATTATTTTTCTTCTTTTTGTTAAAACAAGCTGTTTTTATCTTTTCGGTACAAGTTGTATTTCTTTAATTTAATTTTTATTGTTTGCCATACAGCAATACAAATTGTCAATTTATGATGTTTACTACCATGTTAAAATATTACTATGATGTTTTTCTTTTGCTTTTTCTGTAGATAGTGAATTACTGCTCTTTAAACTCAATTTATATACGACCCCCCTTTTCTGAGCAACTCAGATGCTTCAAATGTATGTAGCCATTACTCGCTCAGTTTTTATCTTAATAAAATGAAACTTTTTGTGTTTACTTTGTTTTTGTGTACTGCATCTTTCCCTAAATACAAGTGATATGACCTGGGACCGTATAAAAATTTAATTTTTGTAATTTTTTTGTAAATGGGTTTTGGGGTTCGAAAAGCACGTAAAAACATGCTTTACCTTTTTTAAAACATTTTTCAAATTGGAAGTGCATATCTAAGCCGAACGGTTCGGGAATTAGCTATTGGGTCACATTTAAGGCTGGACACCCTGTATATAGCAGCGTATTATATAGTGTTACTTACCTATTATTATTCAGCATTTATATGTAACATTACTTACCTGTTTAAATAAGGGATTGTTGCTGAAGTAATTTATAGATTTACCTATCTGCTTAGAACAGCGTTTCTTAAACTGTGGGGTGCACCCCTTTAAGGGGCGTGATAACACAACGAGGTTCGCGAGCATATTACAAAAGTCGAAAACAAAAGATTATTTTAAAAAAAACTATTAATTTACATAGTAAACAAACAAATTACTCATTTACACTGATATAATACACAAAAAAAATGTATCAGTATTGCACATTGGATTTTATAATCAATTTAACAATACTGTTAAGAGTACTGCTAAGAACAAGTTTAATAATTACCAGTGATCCCATGGGCGTGTCATATAATAAATTATATATAAAAATATATATATGAACTCTGATCTTGCTCATTTGTACGCAGTGTATAATTAATCCCTTTACTGCCGATTAAAATACGCGATTCATTCCCCAATGCCATTGTTTAACATGTAGGAGAGCGTATGTGGTGTTTTCGGGAAAGTTTAATGGGTGCACAGAAACGATCGTACTTCGGAAAGACGTATATATACATCCGGCGCAATTAACGTATTGGCTTATTGAGACGTTTATATACGCTGGAGTCTTTGAAGAGGTTAAAGTCGTATTATAGCTTTAGCACCAAAGTATAGTATTATTGAATTCAATACATTGTAATTGTGCATGGAAGGGGAGGCGATGAAAATTAGGATTGAATATTGGGTCGCAAATATTGAAAGTTTGAGAAACGCTGGCCTAGAGCACCCAAGCATTCAATAGTCGTTAAAGATTAATTAATACATAGCAAAGTAGCTATGATGTGTTAAAAGTAAAGGAGGGAAAAACAGAAAAAGGTTCAAAAATTCTTTTAAAAAATAGACGCACGTATGAATTTGTAAAATGAAAAATGAAAAATAAAACAGGAAAATTGAAACTTTCTTTGGTAACCATCTCAATGAACAAAACTAATTACGCGTATCAAAATATAATAATAAATGTACTTCATGTGCTGAAAACATTTTTAAATAAATCATTTTGGCATAAACTTGACTTTGAGTACATATGTTGTTATAGACGTCGCAATACTTGTAGTATAATCAGCAATTTCAATTCAAACAGAAAACACATAAAGGTAGTGGTTAGTTATCACTGTCATGACTGTTTATTTGCATTTTGAGATCCTTTACTGAAGCCCCTACACATCATCTTTCAATGCTCAAGGCACATGAGTTTTTCGCATTTTACACAACACAATTTTGAAGGTCATCTTATCTTAATCTTCGAACAAGGAGAACGGTACTTCATCTTCGAAGGTCTAAATGTTGTTTCTCTTGGTCATTCGTCTTAAATGGGGAGTTGTATATCAGATATTTTTTTCAATTCTGTGGCTTAATGAGAGAGGTATTTGATTTTTACTCTCAAGCCGTATTCACGCGTCAGCTTTTAGATGTATTTCAATTTCCAGCAAAAGACCATCTTAAAAAAGATACAAAGTACTTGTTTCCAGTTATTTTATTTTAAAACTGAAAACTACACTTTATGTTACAGAAAAACATGAATATTAACGAAAAATTGGAAAGTCTTACAAAATCAGGTCGTTGGGTGCACTGCATCTATCAGACTCAAGGTCCTCTGCCGTCTAAAATGCAAGACCGCCTTAGACGTGGCCTTAGCACAGAACGCTAGTGAGAGTGAGTGATGAAAGGCAGATAGAAGAAAGAAGGGCGCATTACCGTTCACCGTGTGGCCGTGACACGGAAACTATTTTTACAATACATCTGAGAAATTCGCACACCTAATGGAAGGTTAATCTCCACCTTGAAATATGTTTTTTACATATTTTCTATGGTACCAAATTTTCTGTTTTAAATTGTATCTATTGCATCATAGTTATAGACCCCTCTTTGCATCATTTTATTACATCAATTGTTTTAAACAAATAATCAGATAATTCAAATTTTCCGTTTCCGCGACTAACGTGTTGGGATTTCGTATCTTTTTTCCGTACATCAATTCTAATGTGAGTATACTGTGCTCTCGTGATTTACTCCCTTTAATAATAATTAATATAATTGACGGAAGATGTTTATTCCATTCCGAGTCAGGTTCTTAACATAAATCCTGTAAAAATACTTAAAATGTTCAATGAAGAAATTCAATATTGTTAATATGCGCATAATATACGGAACTATGCCTAACAAGGAGGTCAAATGTTTGAAAGAACTCTATAACCAGAGCAAAAATGAAAAAGAAACCGTGATCACCATTACATTTACTCAGGATATCCCCTACGCTGAAGATGATCAGTACTTTGTCAGGGAACCAGTATAGCTGCAAGAAGCTTAAATAGCATGCAAGTTGCTATTATAAGTTGTTGATTCTCTTTAACTTTTATAAAGAGGGATCCACAGACATCAATATTTATCTTAATAAAAACGTCTAAAATGACTTTAATTGAGCCTTTTTTATCATTTGATTTACCAGCTTTTCGAGATTTGTCGTAAATTCTTATAAATTCCTTAATATATTTAAGGCCATAAAAATATCCATCTGACATTTTTTTAGATTTAATACCCCAGATGCACGGATATTCTTTCGTAACTTCAAGAATCCAACGATAGCTGATGGTGGTAGCCGCTTGCGCATACTTCACTGTCATTAGCATCCATTATTTAAATTCTTTAAGCGAGAGAAAAGTTAAATCAGTTTCTCTCCTGATATCGCTCTTGCTTAAAATCTCGTTTCATGGCCTTAGTATTTTATAAAGTGACTTCCTGATGTTAACTGGTGATTACCTTTTTGTTCTTCCCGTTGTGTGGCCTACTAGAAATTGTCCTTCATTCATAGGTATAGGTTGCTGCTACACATTTCAGCAAAAACTTTCAAATGATATAAAAGTACTCCATATCTCAAATAGAGCATTTGTGTACTTTCCTAAAGATTCAATTCGCTTGCAATAGCTTTTGACATCTCTTCTTGTATAATAAGGCTTAATATATATAAAAGAATTATATTTGTTGTAGTGAGAGAGTATTTTTCTCTAAATGAATTAGAAGTCAATTATTGGGATCAAAGATCATTTCCAGATCTCTTCTAAAGTGTGTGTGTGTGTGTGCAACGTATGCACACTACGAGTGAAAATGTAGTTGTATGGATATATATGTAAAGACGTGACCAGTGGAAGGTATTTCTCAATAAGATTATTATTTAAAGTGGTTGATGTGTTTATATTTTTGATGAATTTTACGAGACAGTCATTTGAAATAGTAAATACGGTTTAGTGAACATTTAACATATAGCGTTCCAACAGAACAAGAAGCGGACACAAAACAGCAGCGTTACATATTAGTGATATACTAATACTTTGAGATCAATATATCTGGTTACAATACATAGTGAAACTCTGAGGTTTCTTGTTGAAAAATTTGTTTATATTTCTGGGTTTAGATTTGCATATTTATATTTGTGTACATTTATGAATGATTTGTATCTTTTATAGATTTTTATTGCTTTTTTTAGATTTTAATTACTTGTGTATATGAAGATCTCTGTTATTACTGTAGTATTTAGGCTTCAGGTCCTTAGAAGGTATTTATAGATTTAAAAATAAATTTCGCCTTCATATTTTCTCTTCCTGTTTGAGCAATTTATACAAGCAAATATATAGGAATAAAGTTATTTTGTACCTAAACCTACAATATCGGATGCTGAGACTAAGTTTTTTAATATGTATTACAATTCTTATTTAATTATGTCGTATAATGGCTTGCTATATTTTATATGAAGTATATAGAGTATACTTTATGATATATAAAAATTATATTAAAACGACTCTACATTTAACTTCATTAGTTGAATTTCGAAAGATCCTTCCTCAGCGGTTGTGATCGCGACGAGAAGAAAGATACCAAGCATTTTTAATAAAAGGTACACTTCAAAAAACTATCAGGATTCCCTTGCCTAATAACAGCTGTCAATTTTTAATATTAAATCTACTCTATTCACTTACTTCTTAAAAAAATTATATTAATTTTATAGTGGTAAAATTTTAAATTAAAGATTTATCACATTGACCTGTTAGTAATAGCTGACATAATTTATTAATGTATTTTTTAAAAAAAAACAATGTAATAATAATAATGGCTTTTAACTGCATAATTATAACGATCTATTTATTTATTTTTGGGAAAGATAGAAAGCTATATATGATATATTGAATACTAAACATTCTGATTTCTATTGTAAACGGTTCATATTCAACACCGATATCTTCGATATGATTGAAACAATATTTTATAAATAAGAATGTAGAAATTATTGCTATTTTAATACATGTTTAAGAAAACTCAGGTTTTTGAGACAAAATTTATAGAAAAGAATAACTCTCTTATAGTTCGACCATTTTTTTCTTTTTCTACCAGTGCGTGCAAACACATGTTGCGTGACACAGTAAATAGTTTACATAAGCTAACTGAAAATCGATGAAAGTTGAAAATGTTATGACTGTACAATTTCCTCATATATATAACACGATTGTGACAAAACTGGGACTTATTCTATTAAGCATTAAAACGAGCAACTAAAAATGTTCCATTAAAGCATATTTAAAGCCGCGTTGGTTGATAATTATACTCGAAATCATTTAGGCAATTATGTAAGTAGAAAAGTTTTAAGGTATCAAATATATGTAACACGAGTATAAACTAACACAAGATATTTAAAAATAACATTATTTTTCGATTTTCCATAATCACATAGAACGAATTTCAAAAGCTAAGGAAAATACTAATATATATATATATACAATATACGTATATCAGAAAATATACGCTATTTACTTTGGAACATATGTAGAATAAAATTTCAATATCATGATCAATACCAGTATAAGCATATACAGAAATACATTCATACGCAGACATATTTATAAAAAATCAAGTGGACTTTAAAGCAATAAGCAAATCACACATATGCATATTGAAAATTAAAAAATGGACTGAAGGACAAGGAACCCTGAACACATTATGTAAGTGAGAGAGGGAAGAAAATAATTCACCTCTATTGAGAATTAACTATTGAATCACATCAACAATTTTGTAGCTATGAATAAAACAAATTTATCTTACATAAGTGGTAATATTTAATCTTATTCTTAAAATCGAAACTATTGAGGCTTTATTTATCCATATATCCTTGTTTCACCCATCAAAAGAACCTTCTTCCGATTCTGATTTCAATGATGAACTTTGAAATAGATTTTTTATGTATTATTTCCTCGGCAAGAAATATAAAATGAAAGTTTCAGAGCCCTTCTATCAATCTTTTAGCTGAAGAAAAGATGAAGTCATTCGAAACAAGGACGAACAACGAAATATAAAAGGGAAATCCGAGAGAAAAGCGCCCGTGAACCTGAATATTCCTCTATACCATTCATTCAACTTTTCTAATATTTTACCGGGAAAAACTTCGTTCCTTTCTTTATCTTCCTGCAAGAGATGGATAGTGTCTACCTGGAATCTAGAAATGGATCAAGAGAACTCTGACAAGTTTTCCGCACGTATGTTCTCTTTTTCCCTTCTCCGTTTCTTTCCCATAAGAAGCTTGTTTCACCTTTTGTTACTTTATTAAACTGAATATTTTTATTTTTAGTAATCTCATTTATATTCTTCCTTTCAAATCTCTGTCACTATTCAGTTTCGAAAAATACCTACTAGTTGCGAGACTGTGATTTTGTCTAATAAAAATAAGGTAAGATTATATAATGTTTAGGATATAAGAAAAAAACTTGCTCTTTGAAACCTATCAAAATTTTAATGAGTTGATAGCTTATACTAAAAAGGGAAGAAAATAATGAACAGGTAATAGTAAAAAAATTTTGAAGTCAATTCCTACTTAGGTCAGTAAAAAAATTTATTTTAGTTACTTTTTACTAAATAGTTACAATTAATATAAATATGCACATACATATGACAGAATCACAATATTAAACGGCAAAATAGTAAGCGAATTTCCTTGCACACACTCAATTTTCATATTCCTCTCTTTATATGGCGTTGGACTATTTTGTTTGTTTGCTACTACTTTTAGTCATTAATTAAATTTCATTATTCTGATAAAATAGTATAGCAAAAGGAAATCACATTTTCAGAAATTAGGCTGTCCCAGGTAGGATTCGAAACCTTGACCTTTGGAATAGAAGGCAAACGTGCAAGAGCGCACAAAAAACATGTGAAAACAAGAAATAAATTTTTTTAAAATATTTATTGCTAATAAATACATTGTTTTACTTTATATTTTTTTCTAAAGCCCCCAAAACTTTTTACTTGCTAATCTGAAATAGCTATCACCACGAATATATTTAAAGGTGTAATCTAAATATATAAAGGAGAAAAGCGACTCACTCACTGACTGACTGACTGACTAATCACGAAATCTCTGGAACTATTCAACCTACAGACTTGAAATTTGATAGACATGTTCCTTTGATAGAGTAGACATCAGCTAAGAAAGGATTTTCCGAAATTCGAAACGCAAGAGGCGTTACGGGGGGTTAAGGGCTTTAATAATAATTGTTTCCATGTTTAAACTACTTGATGTACAATCTTGAAATTGGGTAAGCGGATTCCTTTCAGAGAGTAGAGATCCGCTACAAAATGAGTTTGCTGAAAATGGACCCCCAAGTGGCGTTGCAGGTGCTTAGGGGGGTTATAGATAATTATTTCCATTTTTAAACTATTTGACGCACTGTCTTTAAATTTGATATATATATTCCTTTCGTAGAATAATGATCAGTTACAAAACGGGTTTTGTGAAAACAGACTTCTAAGTGGCGTTGCGGGGGATTAAGGGGCGTAATAGATAAATATATCCGTTTTTAAACTACTTCACCTACCTGCTTGAAAATTGGTAGGTAAGATTCTTTCCTGGAGTAAATATCCGCTAAAAAATGGGTTTTGGGAAAATTGACCCCCAAGGGGTGTTACGGGGGAGGGGGGTTTAAGGGGCGTTATAAATTCCTATTTTTAAGTTATTAGACGTACAGTCATTAAATTTGATATATATAGATTCCTTTCGTAGAATAATGATCAGTTACAAAACCGGTTTTGTGAAAACAGACTTCTAAGTGGCGTTGCGGGGGATTAAGGGCGTAATAGATAAATATATCCGTTTTTAAACTACTTCACCTACCTGCTTGAAAATTGGTAGGTAAGTTTCTTTCCTGAAGTAAATATCCGCTACAAAATGGGTTTTGGGAAAATTGACCCCCAAGGGGTGTTACGGGGGAGGGGGTTTAAGGGGCGTTATAAATTCCTATTTTTAAGTTATTAGACGTACAGTCTTTAAATTTGATATATAGATTCCTTTCGTAGAATAATGATCAGTTACAAAACGGGTTTTGTGAAAACAGACTTCTAAGTGGCGTTGCGGGGGATTAAGGGGCGTAATAGATAAATATATCCGTTTTTAAACTACTTCACCTACCTGCTTGAAAATTGGTTGGTCTTTCCTGGAGTAAATATCCGCTACAAAATGGGTTTTGGGAAAATTGACCCCAAGGTGTGTTGCGGGGGCGGGGGTTTAAGGGGCGTTATAAATTCCTATTTTTAAGTTATTAGACTTACAGTCTTGAAACTTAGTAAGCAGATTCCTCTCATAGGGTAGAGATATGCTAAAAATGGGTTTCGTGAAAATTGCCCCCAAGTGGCGTTGAGGAGACTTAAGGGGCGTTATAGATAATTATTTCCATTTTTAAATTATTAGACGCACAGTCTTTATATTTGACAAAGAGATTTCTTTCATAGAGTAGAGATCCGCTATAAGAAGGTTTTGTGAAAACAGAACTCCAAGTGGCGTTGCAGGGGAATAAGTGGCGTAAGAGATAAATATTTTCGTTTTTAAACTATTTGACCTACCTGCTTGAAAATTGGTAGGAATGTCTCTTTCATGGAGTAAATATCCTCTACAAAACGGGTTTGGAGAAAATTGACCCCCAAGGGGTGCTGCGGGGGGTTAAGGGCAGATATAAATAATTATTTCTTTTTTTAAACTATTAGACTCACAGTCTTGAAATTTGGTTAGCAGATTCCTCTCACAGGATAGAAATACACTGCAAAATATGTTTTGTGAAAATCGACCCCTAGGTGGTGTTGCGGGGGTTCAAGGGGCGTTATTGATAGATTTTTTGCATTTTTAATTAATTGGACGCACAGTCTTCCATTTTGTAGGGGAATTGCACTCTATGAAAGGAATCTGCTTAGCAAAATTTGGTTTTGTGAAAACAGACCCAGAAGTGGCGTTGCGGGGGCTCAAGTGGCGTTATAGACAATTATCCCCATTTTTAAACTGTTAGACGCACAGTCTTGAAATTTGATAAGCAAATTCCTTTCGTAAAGTAGAGAACCGCTACAAAATGGGTTTCGCGAATATCAACTACGAAGTTTAATTTCGGGAGATTAAGAGGCGTAATCGATAAATATTTCCATTTTTAAACTACTTGATCATCCTGCTTGAAAATTGATAGGCATGTTCTTTTCATGAAATAGAGTTCCTCTAACAAAGAGTAAAATGAAAATTGACCCCCAAAGATGTTTGCGAGGGGTCAAGAGGAGTTACAGAAAAAAATTCCTGTTTTTAATTGTTAGACCCATATACTTGAAATTTGTTAAGCATGTTTCTTTTGTTGAATAGGGATCCACTAAGAATAAATTTTAAGCAAGTCAAGTTCTGGGGGTTACTGGGGGTTACTGGGACTTATTAACAAAAAAAATTACTTTTTTCGAGCTACAAAGACTATAATAATGAAATTTGGTTTACATTTTTTTTTGTTGAATTGAAATCCGCTAAGAGCGGTAATTTTGGAAAACGGCTCTCAACGGGATTACGGGGATATTTATAGTAAAATTTTTGCTTTTTTCTGTTAGATTTAGACTTGAAATTTGGCTTGCATGTTCAATTTACGGAGTAGAGATCCACCGAAAATTGGTTTTGCGGGAATCCACTTGGTTTTTGAGTTACGAAAGAGCAAAAATCATTCTATGCTTCAATTTTAGAGATTTTTTGAAAATACAAATTAGACGAGTTCTGCCCTTTTTTTTATCAACAGGTGACAGTTTAAGGTATAAGTATATTTTTCAATTCAATCGAATTCTTAATGCTAGGACTTAGATATCAATAATTTATACATATATATAAGCAGTAAAAATTTATAAAACATCATGAAATACCCAGCGAAGTGGGCGGGTAACAGCTATATTATATATTTTAGTCGTAGGCATGATATTGTTGGAATTGAAATGCTACTGGATTTCTTCTTCTTTCGAAAGAAAGGAATATGCAAAAGTTTGAGATGACCTGTCATAAAGATAGGCAGGGTTTTTGATGATACCAAGTAATTAATCCATAATTAACTATTACTTTCTAAATAAATAAATTGACAGTTTCGGCCTTTAAGGAATCGCTTGTTAATTCCTTGTTAACACCGTTTAATTATATTTCTTGGACTAGCCGTTACCCTCCCGCTTCGCTGGGTATTTCATGATGTTTTATAAATATATCTGTTATATTCTGACAGACAGACAGATAGACAAAAATTTTAAAAATTGGTTTTTTGTTATGAGTACCGTATATACTTTTAGTGCATTAAGTAAAAAGCTGCTAATTTGAAATTACAAACAGACACTGCAATTTTATTTATTTGTATAGATATAGATTGGGATTATAATAACTATTGTTTAAATGTGACTAAAAATGTAAATAAAAAAAAAAAGAAATAATTAAAACTAACCATAAAACTTATCAATTTTTTGTTTCTTGCATTGCTTTTTGCTTATAAAGCCTTGATTTATTATTTTTAAAAGTGCATCCGAAACAGCCGATGCTCTACTTAACTGAACAGTGAAGATAACTATCATAAAAAAAATTATGGCAGTGTCAGTGTATTATTATGCGCGCGTAACACTATTATGTCTCATGAAGAGCATCGGTCGCCAGTAACCAAAACAACGACTTCATTTAGCTCAGCTTGGCGTTCAATTTGGCGTTCATCTTGGCATTCAGTTTCACGTTCACCCGTATAGTTTCCGTTCCCGTAAGAATACGGAAATAAAATATAGCCTATGTTACTCCCCGTTAATGTAGCTTTCCATTAGTGAAAGAATTTTTAAAATCGCACCAGCCGTTTCCGAGATTAGCCGGAACAAACCAGACAGACAGACAGACAAACCAAAATTTTAAAAATTGGTTTTTTGTTATGAGTACCGTATATTACTTTTTAGTGCATTAAGTAAAAAGCTGCTAATTTGAAATTACAAACAGACACTTCAATTTCATTTATTTGTATAGATAATGTATGAAACGGAAATGCATTGGACGAAACATTTTTCCTTCTGCTCACAGACAAAGACAATACGTGCACTACAAAAATCATATAAAGCTATATGCATCGGAGCGGGGGGGGGGGAATGCTGAGGATGCAAACCTGTGCCAGTCAGTCTTAGTTACGTCTCTTGAATCTACAAGCAATGGAAAAAAATACATGTACATTATTAATTATTTGAATGAAAAACTTGTCATAGTAGCTCGCACAATTTATTGGCAACAGATCCTATTTATCTTTTAAGAAGACTGTTCCTTTGAAGAACAGTAAAAAATCGAATTCGAACTTAACTAATGAGAAGGTTGAATTGGATGCATTTTAAGGGTTCGTTAATATCAGGCTCGATTTTACTTAAAAACAATCGTAAATCGCCGCGTTCAGTAATATGGAGCCGATTTTACTTTTCGGTTACCACTGTTGCTACAGCAGAGGTTCCCAAACCTTTTTGCCTCGTAGACCCCTTTCCATGTTTTCGGTTTGGGGTAGACTCCTGCTGAATTAATATTGAATTTTTGCAAATTTAT
>BMAO01019070.1:0-36126 GCA_019973975.1 Trichonephila clavata
GCATATTTGCAAGTGAGACGGGGAATCTCTAACGCATGAAACAAGAGATGAAAGGAAAGACAAAGTATTTAATTGACAGTGTCTTGGACAAGAGTCATGTTTACACAATAATTGTTTAAAACACTGCTTGACAGAGTCGGTGGAGCAATATGCTTAAGCTGGAATCACTCTGCATAAATTCAGATTTTATATTAAATGTGTATTTCCGTATTATAAGAATCTTTTTCTGTTGTTGTTGTTAAAGCAATTGTATATGTGATAAAATAGCGAATATTTTCCTATTTAAATACCCTTCACTAGTATGTAATGCAATCTTTGAACTTAATTTTTACCCTTTTTAAAAAGGCCAGATTAATTCGAAAGTTTTCGCTCATTTGTCCAGGACCAATGCTAATGCAATAATTTAATAATTTTGTTCCATTGTCCTGATCAGGATCATAAGGATTAACAATTTCCCATTTTCAGATCCCATCCCGCATCTGGCTACTAATTCTAGATCCCATTTCCAGATTTGGCGAATAAAAGATTAAGTTGTAACTCAGCTCGATAACTATAAAAGCGTATTTTTTTTTTTTTGGTTTTTAAACTGTAATTTATTTAATTTCTCTAAAGAAATTATAACGTCAATACAAGAGTTCAATATATTGATTAAATTCTTTTAAAATCTTGGATTAACAAGTTTAAGAAATCTTTATATGTACATAACTCATTTATTTTGTTCAGCTAATGTTTTAGACTATTTAATTACTATGCTAATAAACTATATCAAATTAAATCAATTTTATTCCATTATAGGAAGAGAATAAAAACTATTACAGTATTGAGATACTACATCAATAGCACTTTTTAAACATCAATAAAAATATACAATATAGAACCTCACAAATAGAGTGAAACATGTCTTTAAACTTAACTGGTTTTTATCATCTTCAACATCCCCCCCCTACTCATTAGAAAATCAAACTTTTTAGGTCTGACCATTTCTATGTGAATTATAACTGGAAAATAAAAAGTAAAGTAAAATATTCATAACATTTGAACGTTGTATGGTGTTTGAATCGCCAGTTAATAATTGCAAACTAATAAATGACCCCTTAAAGGTAATCGCTCCCAGTAGGCCAGAAGTATTTCGAAATTATTGAAAACAATTACATAAACGTTTCTCAAACTGTGGGGTGCATCCCCCTAGAGGGGTGTGATAACTCTAATAAGGGGGATGAGCATATTGAAAAGCCAAAAACAAAACATTACGTTAAAAATTAATTTACTGAAAATAAACAAAATACAAAAAATAAAATACACATTTACACTGATATAATACACTTACAAATTTATCAAAACTGCACAATGTATTTTATAATTAATTTAGACAATACTAAGCTGAGAACAAGTTTGATAATATTACCAGTGATCCCATGGACTTGTCATACATAAAATTATATGCAAAAATTAACACTTATATTGATAAAAATGTACGGTTTATAATTAATCCCTTAACAGCCGATTAAAAGTTACCCGATTTCCTCCCAGTGCCACCACTGTCCGTGCAGGAGCTTTAATATGATATATTGGGGGGGGGGGGGAATGAAAAATAAAAGCAAATCCTCTCAAGTAAGGAAATCCTCCGCAAACGCTGTCAAGGTCCTTTTATTGCATTTAAAAACTTTTAAATAATTTTATGGATAGCAGTGGACAGAAAAGATCGTACTTTGAAAATACGTATATATACGTCCGGAAAAAATAACACTTTGGCTGGTCAAAACGTTTATATACGCTGGTGGTACTTAAGAAGTTAAAGTCGAAATTGTAATTTTAGCTTAAAAGTACAGTAAAATTACAGTTGTTATTGTATGGAAAGGGGGCGTGATGAAAATTATGATTGAATACTGGGTCGCAAATATTGAAAGTTTGAGAAAGACTGAATTACAAGAAAGTTTGAATTATTGGGTGTTTCAAGATACAGAGAATCCAATTACCTAAATATTTGATAATCTAAAAGTTTAATTTATATAAATTATATTTAATAAATATTAAATTAATAATTAGTATTTTTAGAATCAGGAGAAGTTTTGTAACTTTTGAGTTTCATCATTAATTATTCAGAAATTCATAGCTTCTATAAAATACAACACACGTATATTTTTCCTGTTTAGCCTGCTTTGGTGAAGGAAAATCGAAAAAGAAGTACTACTCTTAAGTTTAGAGCAGAATTTTAAGAAAACTTAGAACAGCCATATCTTTTGGTACAGCTCGATATGCTCGTAGGAAATATAGCTTCTCCGGTGCTATGTTGCCCGAAAAACATTTTCGTGAATGAAAAGATTCGGAAGTTATGGCTGGTCTTCGCTATAAAATATGTAAAAGATAACCTAGAGTTCAGGAAAAAGTTATTTTTTACCAAGAGTGAGTTTATAACGTTTAGAATCCTATGGTAGGTGAACGTTGTGGGGAAAATGGAACTCAGAAATATATCTAAGAAGTTTACTTTGGACAAAGAAACTTGGACGAAGGAATGTGGTTGTTTGGGTTTTATGGATGTCTTAGAAATCTGAAATTTAGTTCCAATTGATAAAATCATGAATCATCAGTTTTCTTTATGTTAATTCTTCTTTAATGTATAATTATGATGTTGATCCCGAGCATGATATCTTTAATACTTGGCTACGGATCTCATATAACACTACTAAATTCATAAAATTTCCTCGTTATAGTCCTCACCAGTATATATCAGATATAAACACTATAATGCAGCGTTTCTCAAACTGTGGGCGTGATAACCCAAAAAGGGGAGAGGCACAAAAATATCGAAAAGCCGAAAAAATTTAACATTATTTAAAAATGTTATTAACTTACTGAAGAAGGCAAAACAAAACACATTTTGACATAAAAAAATATGCATTTATACTGATATAATATATTTATAAATGTATCAGTACTGCACAACGTATTTAATAATTAATTTAACAATACCATGTTAAGAACAAGTTAAAACGATTACCAGCGTCCCCATGGGCTTGTCATACATAAAAAAATGTAATGCTTATTTTGATAATTTGTGTGGTTTATAATTAAAGTCATATTGTAGCTTTACGTCAAAGTGCATTATTATTGAATACAATATATTGTTATTGTTTGGATGGAAAAGGGGTGCAAGGAAAATTATGACTGAAAATTGGATCGCAAATATTGGAGATTTGACAAGCACTGCTATAATGGCAAATTATTGATCAGAATATTCGAACTATTACAATTTGCAATAAGAATGATTTGATAAATGCTACTAAGCATGAATGAGATGTGACATTTCATTTTGTGGAATCCATATAAAGAAGGATTTAAGTATTTATTCATGATGAAGGATATCCTTCTAGGTAGTAATTTTAAATTTCTAGTTTAATGTTTACTACACTAGATTTCTAATCCAGTAGAATATGCATAATTTATAGTTTATACACATTATTTTGTATTTTTATAAGTAATTTTATTGTGAAATTTTACTCGGAAATAATCTCGATTCTATTATATTTTTATATTTATCTGACTTATTGTATAACTTAAATATATATATATATATATATATTAAAATGGAATCAAATCGGAGTTCTAATATAGTATACAAAACTGCTAACAGTTATTTCCAGTTCCCCAAACATTCTAAAGAAAGAGATTAGTATACAAATAAAACTTTGATTAGTTTTAAATTTATTTTCTTATTTTATCTTTAATAGGTTTTAACACTTGTTAAAGTAATTAAAAGTTCTACAGCAAGTACTGCTATAAGTATTTTTTTAACCCAAAGAAAACAACTGGGATTTATCTGTCTGAAAAAAGTAACTTTTCTCTTGAAAAAAAAATCACATTCGATAAAAAGATAGCTTTACCAATTATAAAAATTCTAAAACTGAAAAAGCATGTCAACTTTTTTTTTATACAGCTAAATAAAATTTAAAATAGCACTTTTACAGTAAATTGCAAAAAATATCGAGTATTCAAAGAAATAAATCAGTTTATTTATCAAACAACATATATTCAGAGTGTTTTTATTTTAAATTTTCTTCCTTTTCTCAGTTCACGAATGCAAGAAAATGGAACTCAAAAACTTAATTAATTATCTACTAGCTTTAAACTATTCCCAAACTTTTAACATTTCTAACACGAAGAGTTTTTAATAGAATAGATGTATAAATGCAGTACATAATTAAATTTGAAATTTGAATGAATTTTAGAAAAAAACTTTTTTTCAGAATTTCGTGAAATTTAGTGTGAATGCTATAATGAGGTAAAGGGAATTTTTCTAGCACAAAAATAGTTCTAAAAACTACCACTAGATGGCATATAATACCAATTTACAAAACATACCCAAAAGTAACAAAATGTTTATGCTGAAAAGTCATGTTTTCAATATGCTGCTGCCATTGTGCAACGTAAGTTCACATATTTAACGGTTAAAAACAGTCTTTGTCTTATAATATTGGCGTCCTACATATCCTTTAAGATTGGAGAGAGATATGATGGAATTATGGTAAAACAAGTCCCCTCTGCCAAGAATCACGAAGATTGAAGTCTTGAGATTTAGCAGTCCAAGCCGTATCATAACACGAAGCCTTATAATTTTGTAGTGAATATTGGTCAAGAAGCACCTGTTTCACACAACGGATTGTGTGTGGAAAATCACCACCTTGCATAAACACGCTATTGAATAATATCGTCAGGTTACAATAGCCGAAATCAAGCATTGCCTGAGTAACGATGCATACCGTTAGCTGAAAGCATAGCATGTCCAGGATCTGTAGTCATATGCTCTTCAAAACAGGTAATATAAAAATTTAAGTCAATTCCTACTTTTAATGGATGAATAAAAAGTATTTTATTAACGATTGAAAATTTGAACAAGATATATATAGGGAGAAAGTGAACTAATAGTAGGAATTGAGAAAAAATGAGCATGAATTGTCTGCATTGTTGTAACAATGCACACCCGGTTTTGCAAGTTTGGCTGAAAACCGGCTTTTAAAGTTAACTATTGTCATTGTTTTAACATTTACTTTATTGTAACAATCAACAATGGAGACGAATCTCAGTTGGCGTCGAAAGTTGTTGTAAATAAGTGATTAGTTTAACTAATTATCCGGTAATTAATGAATTAATATTTGAAAAAACTGTATCAACATCAAGTGGCCTCCACTACAAGTTTTAAAAAATTTATTTGAACTTGATTGTGGATGAATAGAAAATATTTTATTAACGACTGAAAATTTGAACAAGATATATATATATATATATATATATATATATATAGGGACAGAGTGAGCTAATAGTAGGAATTGAAAAATAGAGGCCAATAATGAATGTAGTCGTAAAATCACATCATATGGTGTTACATACTAAAGGCTTAATGAAATGTTTTCAGAAATTCATGTGAACCTTATGCCACCCAAATACGGATTGACTATTCTAACCGTATCATCTAAATTAAGGTATCCGACTACCCTAAAACTGTGAATTTTGCCAAAAATTGACAATTTTTTTTATGGTTTTTATTTTATGGGCCATCTTATTAGCTTTATAAAAATACGGAGTTTATCATTTTTCGTTTACTAGAACAAAAACTACAAGTGTTTTAGTAAAAGCAGATGCCATTACTTTAAGCAAGATGTCATACTTTAAAACGCGTTTTACTCGAAATGGGATTTTTTGAAAATAATCAAACGGGTCAGCGATTGCTAAAAATGTTTTGAACATAATTAACGGTGAAATTTTTACTGTAAGTTCTTAACAATTCTACTGTAATAAAAGGTTAAAACAATTATACTGTATAACAGTAGAATTGTTTTAACTTTCAGATTTATCAATCACCGTTTTATTACAAAATTTACAGTCCCTTCTGTGAATATAATCACTGTCTTTTTAAGAATTTTCATGTAGTAACCGAGATAAAGTGCTCTAGTTTTTGTAAAAAAGAAATATCTCTTATCCTGAAGGTCATTTCAAAATTCAATAATATAGCAACATATTAGATTGAAAAAATTGAAAATTTGTTCGTAAACCTTTGGTGCAAAATGGGCTGCGTTTATGCTATTTTTTGTCATTTTTTACCTATTTTTTCCATTTTAGTATTAATAATTTCTTTTTCTTTTCTTAATTTTAGCACATTTTTCTTGAAATGCACTAAGCAAATCTAAAAATAACAAAAAAAATCCCCATATCTCCTTTTTTAAAAAAAAAAAAGTTGTCGCAACCAGTCGGATACCTTAAAGTGGGCTTCGTACGCTCACATAACGTCCCATGGTCGTTCAATACGAAGCACACATAGTACAAGAAACTGCAATGCAAAGGTTTAGGATGCCCATTAATAACGAATGGTAAGAGCGGATGATCCAGATATATATTTATAGGGGTAACTCTGTACGAGCTTTTGAAGGACTTTCTGAATAATGTAATGAGGTTGGTCAAAAGTTTCTGCAATATGCCTCATGCTAGTACTGACCTTGAAACATAACATCCTGTCTTCGTTCTCTTGCGTCACTCTCTGTAGCATCCATTACCTGTGCTGCATAACAAACTTTCATCCTCTTCCTAGAAGAACGGTCAGTGTTTGAACCAATATTTTTAAAGAAACCCATACGAAAATCTTTAGACCTTGTTTTAGTAGATGGAAAAACAAATTATGACACTGTTTGCTTTTCACATTTTAATGACACATTGCAGCTCAGCCAGTATGGTGGTTAGGACACTTGGCTTGTAATAAGAGTGAACTCGGGTTCGAATGCCGAATAAGGCATGGATGTATATTTGGGAAAAGAAGTCGGCATTCCCGTCTCGAATGGAAAGCAGTGCAGCTCATCTGTTCCATTCTGGAAAATCATCGTTTGTAATAAAGTCTATATTCTTCTGTGATTGTATTGTGTGTTTTAATTCATCTATCTCTCGTCTTTCGTATGTATCCCTGGATAAAACGCACAGTGACAAATTGATAAATATATCACGCACTTAGAACACAAGGCAATAATCGATTCAACGAATGATGAATCGGAACAAAAAATTGTTCTCATCGTCGCAAAGTGGTGTTTCCTTATCTCGTCTCGAACTGTGAATTGAAACACTTGCTTTATGCAAAAATACCTTCTTTTTTTATAAAAGTTGCAACAATAATTCAACGGACAATAAATGAAATAGCAGTTCTCTAAACTGCTTTTACTCCTACATTTTTGTAGAAAGTCAAAGCTTTCTTTGCGTATTCATTAAATGAAATATTTAAAAGGAATATACATTTCTTAAAAATATTTTGTGAATTATCGAAATGTAAGATAACATCTTGAAGAAAATTTATTCAGGATAAATTGTAAAATGTGTATACTAAATTAATGTAAAAGTCCGATTTGAGAGTTTTTTTTATTTCTAATGGGCTGCGGATTGTGTGGTGTTTACTATTGCGGACCTAGTACATTCCCTGGGAGCTGCTATCTCTTTTTAGTGCGGCACCCTGTCACGGGTCTATTCTGTGTTTCTCTATTAACAAATCCTCTTGCGAGAAAATGGTCTTTAAAATTTAATTTATTGAAATCCTTCCTGCGAAGAAGATGCGAGAAACTGCTCCGTATTCAGAAGCGAATTAATTTCCATAAATGAAGGATTAAAGACCATCCTTGACGGCACTAATTCTAATGACATTTGGGTCCTTAATGACAGTCGGAGCTCGATTCATTATCTACAGGACTGGAGCAATGTATGCGACTTCGTAGGCATGCAAATTATCACTCATCTTAAAAATCTAGCCAAGGTAAGGGAAGTCCACTTTCAGTGGATTCCCTCCCATGTTAACATCCAAGGGAACGCAGACATCTTGGCTAAAAGAGGTTGTTCTGAGCCTCTCACCCGGGACTACACACTAACACATATAAAGAAATTTTCTCTATAAAGAAAAAATCACTCAGACAAGACTGGCTCACCCTTCCACCCATCCTTGGTTCAGCAGAAAGACCCCGGGAGGAGCGCTAGAATTCGGAGGTGACAGAAATGATCAAACGGCCATCCCAAGACTCATAAGTGGATATCTAAAAAACATGACATTCGACAAAGGACACAAAGTCTTTTCATTGAGCTAAAAATACAATCTGAAGCCGACATCCCCCGATCACGCCCTGGATTGCTTGAGGTTCGATCTGGCGGATGTTTATGAAAGTCCTCTACTGGTGCTTGACTTCGCTAGAGTTCACGGTATCATGGATTTGATCTAGCTACCACTAGATCTCTGAGGGATTAGAAACAACAACAGATGTGAGCATGCAAATTAAGTCTTGTATGTAAAGATTAAACTCTTTCGAGTTAGAACTAGATGAGATTAGGATATAGAGAGATTAGAGAGAAGTTAGACTGGCTATGACTAGCAGTATAATAGATTAAACATTAAGTGAGCGGGAGAGTACTTAGTAACTGAATATTATATTATTAAAGTTGACGATTTGTCAAATGGAAATTAAATTAGATTGGATCGTTAAGAGAATCTAAAGGTATTGCTTGGACGTAAGTGATCTGTTTTAATTATTAGTCATCTCTTGTCTTGTCGGCCTCGATATTGCAATTCATATTTAGAATTTGGTTGCATTTCTAGACTTGGTATATGAATCTTGTGTTGTTGTTGATACTGGAAATAAAATGAATTATTTTGGAATATGGCTGGTCTTCCTTCTGACCTCCCCACACTGAAGGAAGAGATAACGCTTCTCTCTCCCTCATAACCCTATAGGCAGATACCCATCGCCGCAGGTAATTTTGACGCCCAGTTTCCTCCACAGAGAGAGATACTTGAGCTCTGACGATGCGAACCTGTGCTAGGATTTAATTTTTCCCAGAGTACACAAGCAAAACATAAACAACTCATACACTCTCATCTTATGTCGTATGATTATACGGTAGTTACATGCCGTATAATCATACGACATGACCAGTATCGATTTTCTGCATCATGAAAATGCACCGACTTGGAGTCGGGGTCGAACCCGCAACCTTAGGTGCAGAAGGCCAGCGACAAACCAACCACGCTATCCAGCCGGCCCGATTTGAGAGTAATGGTATAAAGTTAGATCACAAGTGTTTCTCCGAGGTATTTTGATAGATATCATTTATTTTGATCTTTTTGTCGAATTTCCATTCACCTGAACTTATTTTTCTGGCATTAAAATTAGTTTAATATTATTAAGTTACATTTTAATAGCATAAATATTTGTAAAGATTACAAATTTATTTTTGTTTTCAATTTTTACATAGACTGTTTTTTAATATCGTTTGAATCTGTGGAAGATTTAAAAAATATCAAGTTTATCATTAAAATATTAAAAGTTGTGTAACTGTGAGATAAAAAATTAATGTTTTCTCTACAACTTTTTTATTTAAACCCTGCGTTCAAAATGTTGAAGTTCTATCGAATATTTAAAATAGTGCTTTTCATTCGCTTTAAATAACGCTAATACATATGCGTTCCTATACCCACATAGTTTACTACACGGTCGCTTAGACAATTTAGAACCAAACTTGTATCTTCCCTTTTAATATATGGACCCTTTCGACATAGAACAACGCCTTCATTAGAGAAGAATTCAACGTGAAAACTTTGAATGCGTGATAATTTGCAGACCAGACGAGAAACCGGCACTATGAATTAGAACGAGACAATTCCGAAATTTGGCATTCAATTTTACGGGCATTTCATGGATTTTGAGAAACTTTACAAATTCTCTAATTTGATATTTGTCTACTGTGGTCATTAGTTACACAATACACTCTAACTTCCATAACAGGGAATAATGAAAAGGTAACTTTTGAAAAATTGGAGGGAAAGGTTTCTCACAAATATTAAAGTCGTGAAAACTAAATTTTCCAGTACTTGCGTATTTACCCTATACCAGTGGCTTATTGCCATTGTATAACTGAATACCACAGATTAATCACCAAAACTTTTATGAACTATGTCAGTCTATTTAATACCATACAACCGGAAGTGAGCTAAGCTCATAATGGTGACGTAATAAATGCAATAATATGTTTTCCATTGATTTGTTGTTGTTGTCGTGGTCTTCATATTGAGATTCATACGAAAGACGAGAGATAGAGGATCAGAAACATACATACACAGAACAATATAGACATTTATTAAAAAGCAACAATTCCAGCATAGGAAAAAAGGGGTGCACTGCTCTTCATTCGAGACGGAAATCCATTTCAGGCGAAAGTCCGACTTCTTTTCCCGAGGATACGGACCAAAACCCCCTCGATTACAATTCGAGTGTCGTAACCACCATACTAAGTGGGGCGGCCTCAAATGATTTAAAAGCGGACATTCGATTTGTATCTGTAGTTCTACTTGTAAAATTCATAAAACCTTTTAATTTTATAATTTGGTAAAGGTGTTCACATATTAAGATTCTTCACAAAAAATTCCAAAAATAAAAATAAAAAATCTTATATTCTACATATATTTTTAAATCAAGTGCATTTTTTTTATTTATTTATGTGCGCTTTCATTGTTGACAAAGATGTATTTTTTTTAAAGAAAGTTTTTTAAAAAGCAAAAATTGGCAACAGCTAAACATGTGAACTAATTGGATGGATACACGTGATTGCAATTATCGTGTTACTATGACGTCACATGGATATTTATTGGTGAAATTTATTGAAATTCACCAAAACCGAATGAAACTCGACAATGGTTGCCAACGGCTTCGTTCATTCGTAAATATCAATTTCTTTAATTTAATGCAATTTTAGAAAAAAAAGTCTGTTTTAAGCCTTTGTATGAATCAAATACTTCTATACAAGGTGTCCATAATTCATTCATCAGATAAATAACTCAAATTAAGAGGCGTTAAAAAACAGATTGAATTTTACAAAGCACTTTAAAGAACTTGATATTAATATACTCGAACATATGCGAGAGCCTTTATACCAAATTCGACCCATAAATTCAGAGGTGTGATAGTAGGCAGCATGGAGACGACAAATCAACATAGAACATAGGGTCTCAAAGCCCGATTAGTTAGATTAAATCTCAAAAACAGGTATATATTAGAACATCGTTTATCCGAACTTTTAATATCCGGAGCGTCAAATATCCGGACTGAAGTCCAGATACGTTTTTGAACAGTGCGATGCTCAACAGTTGTTTCGCGTGAAGCCAAAAGTAATGGGAAAACCCAAGATGATGGATATTTGGGGAATTATAGTTGTGTGATTTGGTAAACATCTGCGCGGAATATTAGGCCAGTTTGCTTCCAAGTGCGGGGGTGTATATGTGCTCTTTTGCTGAATTTTGTTGATCTAGAAACCTGGATGGCATGCAATGCAGAAGACTGTGGATTTCAAATACTAAATGGTGACGAGATTGTGACTTCCGTGCAAGAAGAAGCCAACCCTGCTGACGAGGGTAACAACAACAACGAAAGTAGCTACGGTCCAAAAAATACTGACGCGTTTCTACGTTATAGACAGTTATGGAGTAGTACGAACAACAATCAGAGTGCTGTCCTATTCAACTACTGCTGCTCAAGAGAATCAGAGAACTTTCAGCGAAAAAACGAAGGTGTACAATGGTTCAGCGAAAAATAAGTTTTATTTTCCACAATCAAGAAAAAATTGAGACATTTTGCCCCTAATTTTGCTTTTTCTTCAAGCATGTTTCCCACATGTGATGATTTTCAATATTCGTACAGTGTCCGGTTTCATATACTGCATGGATCACAATCCGTTTTCGGATATCTGAACAATCGAGTATCCGAACGGTGTCCGGTCTCGATTCGGATAAACGACATTCTACTGTAAAGTGGAACGAAGAAGCAAAGGTAAGAAATACATTTATTAGACGTAAAGCATGTGTTCAGTATGAATAATGCATTACAGCTCGACCTCATAAATGGAATGACAAGTGATTGTCGCAGGAATTGTTCGAAGTTGTGGCAGCGTAGGTCAAATCACAGCCGTCACCGTCGGACGCGTTCAAACAAATGAGGTTGCTTTTCTGATGTCAAGCTGTGATGCATTGTTCGTATTGTAAACATGATTTAAACCTAATAAATATATTTCTTACATTTTATTGCCCCTTTTCATTCACTCCACATCACACTCTTCATAACTGATTTTGCGAATTACTCCGACTAAATACGGTTTACGTATTTAGTCCGCTACCACTGCCACTACCACTCCTCTAAATTTGTGGATCGAATTCAGCAACAACCTGCACAGTTTTTCGAAGAATATCAAGCCTATTATTGATTTCCCTCCAGTCTTTATTAAAAGTTTACAGAGTTGTAATAGCTATTCAAATCATGGTCCGATTTCTTAATGAATTAATATTTCAAATATTTGCAGCTTCAACCAGCATTTCTAAAACTGTGGCGTGCACCCCCAGGGAAGAGGGGCGTGATAACTATGAGGGAGACGCAATCACGATAAAAAGTCGAAAATAAAAGATTATTTCAACAAAAATTATTAATTTACTGAAAGTAAACAAACAAAAACATTCTGATACAATAAAAAAATACACATTCACACTGATATAATATACTTATAAATGTATCAATACTGCACAATGATTTTTATAATTAATTTAACAATAATAAATTAAAAACAAGTTTAATAATTACTAGTGACCACATAGGCTTGTCATGTATAAAATTATATACAAAAATTAATAGTTACCTTGATAATTTGTTCGGCTTATGATTAATCCTTTAACTGCCGATTGAAAGCTACGCTATTCGCACCCCAATGCCACTGTTTTCCATGTAGACTCACGTACGCGATGTATTGGGGGGGGGAGAGAGAGAAAAAAGGAATAAATAATTAAATCCTTAGTAATAAGTAAATCCTTCTCAAATACTGTCAAGCTCCTTTTATTGCATTCCAGAACCTTCGGAGCAATGCACAGAATAACAATGCACAGAAAAGATTGTACTTCAGAAAGACGTATATATACGACTGGGCAATTTAACGCTTTGGCTGATTGAGACATTTATATACGCTTGTGGCCACTTGAGAGGTTCAAATCATATCCTTAGCGTGAAATTATAGCATTATTGAATTGAACACGTTGTTATTGTATGGAGAGGGGCGCGATGAAAATTTTGGTTGAGTTTTGGGTCCCAAATGTTGAAAGTAGAAGTACTGGAGTAAACTCATTCTCCAGGCATCCCCAGAAAAATAATTTGAATATAGTGTAGTTCGAGAAACCGGATGCCCATGTGAAATTCGTTCATCTCTGTCAATCTAAGAATCTGGGAATGTTTCATCAAGAAACTCAACCACATGTGTAGGTCAAAGGCAGAAGGCCTCATCCTGTTGGAAAAAAACTTTGGCTGCATTTCTTCTTAATACATCATAGCAGACAATAATGAATTAAATATATCAAGATAAACTTCAGAATATTAATTCATGATTCCGAGAAAATAAAAGAGCCAATCGGTTTGTTATTAGTTTGTGCACACCAACTTTAAAAATAACGTTACCTTGCTCGATGTCCCTTGCCCAAAGGGGGTTTTCTAAACCCCAAGCCCTGCAACTATATCGATTAACCTCTCCTAAAGTATGAAATGCTACTATACAGCCGAGTGAGTATATTAAAGCGCTATAAAAGCAACACAAGGGCTACTGGCGACATACCTCGAAATTTTGGGGCTCAGTCAAGTGACAAGAGCGATATCTGAGTTGACACTTTATTTTTAAACTACCACATAATGCCAATGGAAGGACTTTCAGCTTCGGCAGATTTAATGTGCATCAGTCCTCTCTACACGGTGGGGCTTCAGTAGCACCGGAACTCGAACACATGACACCCTGGCCACGAGTTCATGATCGTAGCTTCTTGGTTACAGTGGCCTATTTCACGACAGAAGAAGACTTTCGAAAGAAATTAATTACAATTATTGTTCGGCTTAGAACGTGTGTTGGGGTATTACTACAAGACGCCATTTTGTCTGTTTGAAACAAGTTCCCTGTTGCCATTCGAATAGATTACATTTTCTGAACAAAAGACAAAACAATGTAAGTCATTTCCTTTTACTTTGAAAAACTGCTTTTAAATTTAATTTTGTTATCCGTTGATTAAATTATGAACACCCTGTATTGTCAATACGTGGGCTTAGTAGACTGTTTTGCTACTCTGGTTAGAGATTAAGATAATTAAAATATATTTCAGGCACGCATAAGCATTCAAACATTCAAGGAAACGGTTTGAAAAGGAAAAATAATTTCAAGTGAAGGCGAAAAAGGAGAAATGTCTCAATTAACTAATGAAATAAAAATCTAAAAATAGCTCTCTTCAAACGTGGCTCTCTTCAAACTCTATTTCTTTCGGTGGTATTCACAAGACAATGAAAGGTAATTCGTAGAACTCAAAGTTGCAGGTTAACGCAAATTTGCATGTAAATTGTCCATTACCTGGAGAAGTCTCGTCTGGCATGCAAATTTAATCAAATGAAGATACATGTGTGGCAAAGAGGTACTAAACACACAGACTCCTAATTATACCAGACCATAGCGTGCATGTTTTATTCTAGTTACATGCAATCTTAAAGAAAACTGATGTCTGTATCAGAATTATAGAGTTAAAACACACAAATTACGACTGACTGTATCGTGGTATTATGGAGATAATTGCAAAGCAAGTTACAAGCAGTAGCATTAAAGGTCAAAAGTGTTAATTTAAAATTGCAAAAGAAGTTTAATAAAATAGATTCACATTTTAAATATTGACAGACTCATAAAATGTTTTAACAATCTTATACTTAAAAATAGTTACAATATATATTACATAATACGTGTTGGCGTCAGTTGGCGAGAATTCCTTGTATAGATTTTGCTCTGAGCCAACTGTTGTAAACTTTTGTATTCAGTTCGAAAAGTAGTGATCCCATATGGTTGGGATCCGTTTCTCTTATTAAAATTTGTTAAAATATGCAGTTCATTAATTATTATATCGGCACCAATACGGTATTTACGTATTATCCCAACCACCTTGGTGACAAAGCACATGTTTGCCAATTCAGCACGTATGACATATTAGAAATCGGGGTTGCCAACTTGGCGAGTTATCTTGAACGTTGGCATTGTTGCAATAGTACGTAAATACCCATAATACTACAAAGGATAGACTTAAGGATGGATAATTCCTTTGAACATTAAAAAAATCAATTTTTAGAAAATATTTTTAAAAATTAATAAGAACGCTTAAAAAAGCGCAAGAGCACGTCGAAATTTTACAATAATTATGGTCTGAGCAATAAAAAAATGTAAATGTTAAAAAATTAATTCAGTAGTCCTTTAAAAATATAAGCGTAACAATTATCTTCGTTATTTTCTGTTTGATTGGCTATTTGTTTTACTACTGTACTGTTCGAATTCATTAGGACAAACGGTAAGCGAACGATTTTTTTCAAAGACCTTAGCTTTTAATCATTACATACCTTAAGTAGATAGAAAACCCTCTATATTAATACTAAATATGTCCTCCTGTCTTCAAAAATGACTTCTTCAACTCGTATTGATATTTACTTCACTAGTGCAGCTCACATTTTCTTAACTTCATCATCGTAGACGTACACTTGTAATAGCCCTATTTATTATTTGTTCAATTGTCGTGCAACTCATCTTAGCTAAACGAGTCGTGAAAAAACGCCATAAATTCTCTATAGGATTTAGGTCTGGTGAAATACCAGGCCAAATAAGCACTTTTATTTTGTTTTCCCGCATAAAATTCTGGACTAATTTCGAATTGTGACAAGTAGCCAAAACATGCTGAAAAATTCCTTCAAATGCTTTTATGAATGCAAAAATTCTATTGCGTAATATTTATATGTATTTGACAGAATTTACATTGCTTTAAGAGGAGCTAAGCTTCTAGTGCCATTTGTTGTGAAAAAGCACAAAACATATGTTTAGAAGGGTGTTTTACAGTCTGTTGGGTATGATCTGGTAGCAGAGTCTTATTTCCATTTCGTCTAACTACACCTAATTTGCATCCCTACACAAATGTGTTTCCTCATTGAAAATAATCTTGTTCTAGTCGTTAACAGTCCAAGACCGGTTTTGTTTTTTTTTGTTTTGTTTTTTTGGCAAATGCTAAAAAAAATTTCACTTTTTTCTGAATTGGAAATTGCTTTTTGATCGGTCTTTTTGCCTTACGGCTAACTTCCAGAAGCCTTTTCTGTATAGTTGTGGGGCTTACTTTAACACCAAAATCCAATAAATCCTTCGAAGGTCTGTGCTTATCTTTCTTGGACTTATTTTGCTTTTTTATTTTAGAATTTTCTCAGTTCTTGGAGTAGTTTTCCCGTTTGAGCCCACTTTTTCCTTTTCTTTTTGGAGACGATGTACAGGAATTTTGAAATGCTCTTAAAATTCTTGAAACACTTGAATTGCCCACACCAACTAGCGTAGTTACATCTCTCACAGTCATAAAAGTGTGCTCAATAAGAATGATTATTTTAGAAGGATTCCTTTGAGTAATGTCCATCTCAAAACAAGTAAAAGTAATACGTGTTACAAGGAACGCAAAATTTTAACCACCAGCTGCCACACTGAAATGCTCACAATTGGACAAATGTTACATCAAAACCAATCAAGCAAGTAAGGTATAGTCAAGGTCGATCAATCACATTACCTCTAGGGAAATATAACCGATATGAGCAAGTTCAAGATATCACACACTGATAATCACATACCAACTCAAGAAAAAAAAATTTTGTCCCAATTAATTCGAACATTATAGTAGCATCGCACCTTGAAGCTATTCGCGTCAAACGTCGTAGATTTAATTACTGTCAAAGGATAAGCATGGCACCTAATATGGAACTTTACTCTCCAGGCTCTGTGTTCGGGTTTAAAATATACTGTAATATGATATAGAGCTATATAACGTTATTATATATTTTAATAAACGATGAAGCGATGCTCTACATCTTCTCATGCTACTTCGTGATGTATTTACTAAAGTGCAAACTTACAAGAAAATACTTTTTCCTACAAATGTACCAATATCATGCCTACTATTATTTCGATCGCAGTTTAAACTTAAAAATAAAGAATTATCTTCACCCAAATGATTAAAAAATATTTAGATAAAAAGACTCAAAACTAAGAAGAATCTTTTGATTATACAGTTAGGAAGTACTGATTATACATTTATATACACTCATGTCCATAAATTAAGGATAATTCAGAATCACACAGAAATTGAACTCTAAAATAAAAATTTCACTTGTAGAATTATCACACACATCTTGATGAAGAATATGCAAATTACAGGAAACCACCAGATGGCGCGGATAGTACGTCACAATGACGAGAGTGTAAGAGAGGGGTATATAAGGAATGGTGGCAAAGAAGTAAAATTGTTCACAAGCGCTTTAAAAGCCTTTCGGTGCAATAACCGCATAGTTACTGCACAAAGGAAGCATTTGGATTATTTTTTACGTAGTAGAATTATCGGACGACTTGAATGTGGACGTACCCAGCTAGAAGTATCCTAGGAACTTGGAATCGCCCAGAGTGTCATCTCCAGGCTTTGGCAACGATTCCAAGATGATGGTAATGTGAGTAGATGTTACAGCACAGGTCGCCCCTGAGTTACAACGCCGAATGAAGACCGGAATTTGGCAGTTACTGCCAAAAGAAACAGACGGAACACAGCATAAGACCTGTCTCGTCAGCTCTCTTCACCCACCGGTACGACAGTTTCAAGGCAGACCGTATACAGCCGCTTAGAGCACATTGGTCTATATGCTCGTAGGCCTGTCAGATGTGTTCCCCTTACCGCAACTCACTGCCACCTGCGATTAATCTGGAGTTGAGAGCATGCATTGTGGACACCGCAACAGTGGTCTTGTGTGATATTTTCCGACGAGTCCAGGTTTAGTTTGCAATCTGAGTCTCACCGAACTTTCATATGGAGAGCGCCAGGTACCCGTTACCACAAAGAGAACACCATTGAACGACACCTTTACTGTGGTGCAGGATGGCTCGTTTGGGGAAGAATTATTTTTGGTTCCAGAACTGACCTGCATGTTCAGAATGTAACGATGACAAGCCACATCTATTGGGATGTCATTCTGGAACAACATGTACGTTTGTTTCGGGGTGCCATGGGTGCTGAATTTCTGTTTATGGATCACAACACCCGTCCTCTCACCGTGCAAACATTGTAGACGTGTGCCTTCAATCGGAGGATATCACCCGTATGGATTAGCCAGCATACTCACCGGACTTGAATCCAATAAAGCATGTGTGGGATATGCTTGGCTTACGAATTGCAGCCCGTCAACCCCCTCCCACCTGTCTACTGGAACTTCGGAGGGCATTGTTTGATGAGTGGTGTAATATTCCCCAAGATCAGATTGATAATTTGATACTCAGCATGCGTAGGCGTTTTAAGGCCTATATTGCATCGTCCGGAGACATACTCCGTATTAACCTTCATACAAACCATATTATACTGTTTTTTGTAAATAGGTTCTTTTTTGAAATTTGCTCCAGGGAGTAAAAATCGCAATTTTTATTAATTATGTCAAATATATAGCATCTTTTTTGCTCTTTACCTTTTGTTTATTAAATAGACTTTACAAATAAGTCAAATTTGTTTTGCTTCTGTCTCTTTCTTTGTCTGAACTTCATTATCCTTAATTTATGGACATGAGTATTATATATATGAATCTTCCAAGTTACCAATTATATTGGTGTAAATTTAAACAGTGGTGTTTAATGATGGAATTGCAAATCACCTAGATATTACAAAAAGTCTGAGTTACAAATTGGAGTATTTTTCCATCATTTCTGCTTTTCATGCAGGCATTGCCTAAATAATGGGAGCAGAAAAATCTTCGTCTAAAGAAGCTCGTAAAACTAAGAATGAGAAAAAATCACGCATGAACACTTTATAGAAAAACGCACAACGTATAAAATGAGTACATTTTAAGAGTAAAGATAGTTATTATTATGAAAAAAGTATTGAAATTAATCTGTAAACTTGATTTTCTCAGTTTATAATTTTCACTATTACCCAGAAGATTAAGAAAAGTTTCGGTTGTAGAGTTATGGTATTTTGTAAATTTCTATACTGTACTTGTAGATTTGTATTCTGTATTCTGTATACCTCAATTTTTGAGAATGGGATAAGTAGATTTTATTTTCTAACATGATTAATAGAAAAATATAAGGATTTTGTAAATTGTTTTATTTTTTTTAATTTTAAAAAATACTTAAATAAAAGACAATTTAAAATTTGAGTTACACAGAATACAGGCCTTCTTTAACTTTAACTTCATACAAAAATGTAGGATACACTGTTAATTTTTCAAAAATTATCTTGTAGAAAGCAAAAAGAAAGTAAATCAATTTTATTATTTTTGTTTTCATACTTTATGCTATTTTAAAATAATACAGTATTTCCATAGCAAAAAAACCGTGTTCTGTAACTTTAAACTTAATACTTCACTGCACAAACAGTAAACAACTCACATAAAAATGAGAAAAATGTACTGGTATATGAGGAATCGGAAAAGTATGTCAAAATATTCAATTTCGAGACTCCGTAAGGTGCAATCACCCTTTGGCATCAAAATAAATTTCAAAACAATATTTTTTTTCAAAACATTAAGATTCTATGTTTTATTTTGCTTTAAAGCTTATATCCTTAAAAATACATTTGAAATCCGACCCTATCTCAATTTTGAGCCCCTATTACAGCTGTTGTAATAGTACTTGATCAAGAAATTTTATAATCAAATAAATTGCATTTTTTATTTATTTAATAACTTAGTTTGTATTGTTTTCTAAAAATGAATGTTTTTAACATTTTCCACCGTTAAAGAGACACAACGACTGATGCGCGTTAAATTTGTGGAGTTCCAAAGTCCACAAGTTAACGTGGTAAGGAAGTTCCGAAAGTGGTGTGTGTGTGTGTTGTTTTTTGTTTTGTGTGTGTGTGTGTGTGTGTGGTGTGTTGTGTGTGTGTGTGTGTGTTTTGTGTGTGTGTGTGTGTGTGTGTGTGTGTGTGTGTGTGTGTGTGTGTGTGTGTGATGTGTTTTTTTTTTTTTGTTTTGTGTGTGTGTGTGTGTGGTGTGTGTGTGTGTGTGTGTGTGTGTGTGTGTGTGTGTACTCTTACACTTGACTGCGGCTCAAAAATTACGAAGCTCGTTATCAATTGTCTTCATGCTGGTTTTTATGTACGGCGTCAACAATTCAGCAAACATTAAGCATAATATCTCAATTTTTTATGTTTCAATTAACTTAAGATTTTGTATGTATGTTTTGAAACTTTTTTTACGCATGGAAAAAAACTATTTTTTAGATTATAGACTAATTATATTGTTACATGTATCGAGGTTTGTGTGAGGGGGTTTTACTTTCAGTTTAAAGATTAAAGCAGTTCTTTAAGAGCGATAAAAATTTATTATCGAAAAGCAATCCTTAAAAAAATACAAGGTACACAGTAAAATTTGCACAGTAAACTCCAGAAGGTTTTTCACTCCTTCTATAGCGCTAAGACACAACTAAAGATACAGGCACATAAAGTTAAAGCGTGGCTACTTTCCAGCACTTCCGCGAAAAAATCCGCTTATGCTATAGATCACAATGCTGATAGATTTCTCTAGTAATTTCCAGAAGCATTCATATGGTCACCATGTCACTAAAAATTATGGTAACTTCGCTGTATCACCAATATTTCACCAAGATTCAATTGAAAAGCAATTATAAAGTAAGGCAAGACGTTGCATGCGAATATTACATTTTTTATCATGAGATAAATACAAAGTAAAGTAATGTTAACGTATTAAACATCCATATATAAATTATTTACAGTAATTTAAGATAAAATTAAGGATTAATTACACAAAATTCATAACAATATTTTCTTAAAAGCCTAACATGGAAATTGCAATAACTTTACAGAGAAATTTCTGTCTCGCAATACTTAAATTGTTACAGTACTCCAGATGAAGGCAATGTCGTGAAGAAAATATTTTTTTTTCTAAAGAAAGCAATTATTGGCATTTCTTAGCCTCAAAAAAGTTTATATACTTATTTCCTTTAAACATGCTTAGGAGCCCAAATTTGAATTATTTTGAAACAGTGTCCTCTTGACAGAGAAATAAAAATCAAATCTAATAAAATATTTTGTGGGAATTTTTAACTTTAAAATGTTATAAAATCTAAAAATACAGCACTACCTTAAATAACGATGGTAATATGTTCCAAGATAAATGTCGTTAGCCAAAAGCGTCGTTTCTCAAGACACGATTTCCCAAAAGTAAAATAATGGCAATCGATTTATCCTACCCACAGCCATAATGGATGTCAGATACGAAGATAAAATTCCTTTAAATGTCATAAAAATATGATACACATCATTTATTCATTTATATTTGCTACAAAAATTTATCATTAATAAGATGAATATTCCTTGAATGTGTTTTTTAAATGTCAGTTGTTACCTGAAAGACAATTTGACTCACCTCGGGTTTTCGAATTGATAGGGAAGTGGAAAAAAGATATCTAGCGTTTTTTATCCTTCTTCCTCTTGTAATGTTTCTGAAAAACTATATCAGGAGTAGATAACCCTCTGATAACAATTTTTTGTAAATAAAATATAAATGACGAAGTTTTGAATATTTTAAATATCATAAATTTAAAGCCTGCTTTGTTACTAAATGTATTTTTAGCTAGCTCATTATTAACTAAGTAAGTCTGTGACAGATCTATGCGCGGTTCTACTAATATCTCCTCTCTCCTTTAAACAAAATATTTAATTCAACCAACTTTCATCGAGAAAGCGAACGTGATTTATGTAAATGAGGTATATTATATAAATTCGGTTTTCGCGAGTTGGCGGTAAGAAAGAAAGTAAGAAAGGAAGTGAATTGTTGACACTTTGTTGTTGACACGCTGAAGTGGGTACGTTAGATGTGTACAAACAGGAGTTTAACAGAAGATTGAGAATTAGTTAGTTGAAGATTGAAAAGTAGTGGAATTAAAAATTACAGAGCGTGGTGCCATCGTCATTTGATCAAGCCGAGGAAAAGTGCCTGAAGTTTCCCGTGTAGGATCCGATGTATTAAAAGTTCAGGTACTGTGTTCTTGACTAAGTAGAAGCTAAATATTAGCGTGCCTCGTAGTTATAATTGAGCGCATTTAAGTTATCTTATATTCAGTTGAGGGTCTGTAGTAATATCCCCGAGTTATCAAATCTCACCTCCTGCACTCCACCATAATTAATATACCTTAATTAGAATTGTATTGTGTCTGTTTAATAACTGTTAATAAGAATTAATAAATCAAATTAGACTGGAAATAATGTCTGCAGATTATTCCATTCCTCCTACACATCTAGCCGGGTTTACAGTTAGACAAGAGGGTTCGGATGTAAGGGGTAATCGAACGTCACCACAAGTCGTTAACTTATTTTAGGCACAGCCAACAAGTCATTCGCTGCGTTTAAATTATGCTACTCAAAGAGTGATTTTATACTCCGATCGAAACTTCTGTTTTTTCTCTTTGTATATATTGTAACGAGGCCTAGTGGCCGAATGGTACCGTATCGCGCTTCCACACCACAGGTTCAGGTTCTATTCCCGGGTGGGGCAAGGTCGACTCAACCTTTCATCCCTACTGCAGTGGGTCGATAAATGAGTACCAAGCTTGCTTGGGGACTTAGACACTGGAGGTCTCGCTTCAGGCTGACCACCGGATCGGGACATCTGCTCATGCACCTCAGCACTCAATGGTCACGTATACTGGGATGAGCACAGTAGGCTCTATCCCTCATGGGCTGTTACGCCATTGAGTTTGAGTTATATATAGTAACGGGTCTATCCACGAACCTTCTACTAATCGTCTTGGGGTAAAATTATTCTTTTTAACTCTATGTTCTATTGAAAACTTTCTCTCGAAGAAGAAGACTTGATTTATTCAAATGAGATGTTTTACTTAAGCGTTGGTATTTAGGTACGTGGTGTCAGTTGACGGTTAGTCGCTAGATGGTCGATTATTGATAATTGGAGAATAAGTGATAAAATTGAGTTTAAGATTTACAACCGGAGGTCGTACAATCGAGAAAGATAATTGCGATGAATTAATTCTAGTTTAGAAGTCCAGAGTACTCCAAAAGTAAGTGGAGTAGATTATACTTATATAAGTTAAGTAGCTTTAAGCAGTACGATTGCCCTTCTAATTAGTTACTAAGTGCATTTATTACCTGCAGTTGTGTTAATTAAGTCAAATAGAGAAATGAATTTGAATTTAAAACTTGTTACGGCTGATCTTTACTAGAACCCCCAAATACCAACAACCGCTAGTCGGCTGTTACAATATGTATATACCAAAAAATACTAAATGAATCAAAATTTTCATTTGCCATCATTATAATACGCATGTGGGGCTACAAACGTAACTGGACTGGGAAGTAACTTTCTCACTTGCGATATGTGCTGCTATCACTTCAGCTTGTAAACAACTGATACCTGGATTTTCAAGTCGCAAACGAAAGAGAAGGCCTATAAGTTTCCCGAGTAGCTTGAAAATTCCTCCAGATAACGTATGATTTACTAAAGTTGGTGACACACCACACCACCACATACCAAAACTTTACAATAAACATATATTTTTCCGTCTGTTCTCTACTAACGCAAATGGAAAGAGAACAAGATACACTTCTAAAGATTGCAAAGCCCTACAATACGTTGATCCTTGCTTTCTGAAAGTTCATGGAAAGTAATATGTGTTCATTCATAAATTTTCGAATAGAATATACGCCTAAACAATAATTTTTACTTGTATATTTTAGTATTTGCAAATTATAGTTAATAAGTATCATGTAATGCAGCGTTTCTCAAACTGGAGAGCGTGATAACCCTACAAGGGGGCGTGAGCGTTTCGAAAATAAAAGATTTTTAAAAAAATAATTGGAATGAAGTAAAACACACAAAATACTTTCTGAGATAAAAAAAATACGCATTTACACTGATATAATTTATACATCATCTGGAAATATTACGTCATCAAAAATAAAAGCTTCAATCTTTCATCCTATAACTAAATAAAAAAACATTTTTTTGAACTGCTGTAATCACACGATGAGAGATTTTTTTTATTACGTTTTCTTTTTAAAGCTAAAATACGACTCTTTCTGAGAAAAAATATAACCCAGATTCAAAACCAAAAAAAAATTGAGGAAGGTAAAAAATCTATCACTGTTATTATTATTGAAATACTGTATATTAGCAGTAGGAAGAAAAGGAAGACTTAATCCACTTTTCACCCTGATCAAGCAAGGGAAGGACCTGCTGAAATATTGCATATTATTCATGATAGCGAAAGCTAATTTAAGAAGTTACAGGTTGAGTATCGCTGGATTAGACTATTTTTCTAATGACATTTATACTTTTAGAAATGGATGATGGAGGAAATAAATGTTTAATTAAATATCATTTTGCAATCTGTTCCAATTTAAAAATTAAAGAAAAAACAACATAATAATTATTCCATTACTTAAAAGTAATTTACTTAATATAAATATATATTACTTTAAAACAACGTATATACATAATTTAATACGTATCTTGGTATAATTAAGATCGTACAGTAGCTTTAGCGTCAAAGTGCATTATTATTGCATTCAATACATTAATATTGTATAAGGGGGGTGATAAAAATTATGATTGAAAATTGGGTCATCAGTATTGAAAGTTTGAGAAGCACTAATGTAATGCGATATAAAAAGAAATGCAAAACAAAAGATGTCCTACTTTGGAAAAGCTCTCAGTAAACAGTGAGAAGGATACTTTCTATTGATACTTAATAGTTAAAGAAATTAAATAAAAGAACAAATAATATTAAAAATATTAAAATAAAGAATTAATTCAAGAGTCCAAATTTGGTAGTGATGGAGGTCACCACTAGATTATACCATCATGAAATGATCCTCACATTTGAGGACTTGCAAAAACTAAGACCTAAAATTCAGCCCATTGGAAAAAAATACTTTCCATTGAAAAAATTGTCTTAAAATTCCGCTAAATTTAAGGCAATAAACTAAATTAGTTTATATTATTTTTATCAATCAATCTCTCTCAATCCACAAAATATATTAATATAACATTACCAGAAAATATAGCCCTACAACGTGTTAAATTCTTGGAGTTTGAACTCAGTTATTTATTTGCAGGGATGTACTAAGGATTCAAAATATTTATTAGTCGCAGAAAAAACATTTTTGAAAATTATGCCAATTTCAGTCCAAGGAAACATATTTAAATTCAGATGAATTTTAACATAAATCGAATTGATTCTATATAATTGCTTTTAAATTTACATTGAATTAATGTCAGGAATAATTTAAGAGAAAATAATACCGACTTCTTAAATAGTAAGAGGAATGCATGGAATTCAAAACTAATAAAAAAATAATGGTACAATGTAGCAATTTTATTTCGTACTGAAGATAGTTCTAATACAGATGAAAGTACACTTATATGTACCATGTATGTAACCTCAATCTCATCTCATCTTAAAGAATTTCTAATTTGACTTATGGCATAAATTTAAAAAAAGACTAAATAAATAAACTAGATTGTTTGTGTTTTTCTAAAAAAGCCTTGGAATGTTCCAAGAACTAATATTTATTCAACTCACAGCAGTAATATAACTAGTTCTACCCAAAGTCATTTATAGCTTCCACCGCTCTACTCTTAACAAAAATTATATCTGTCTTACATGTACAAGAGTTTTCAACTGCCCAGACATTCTCTTGAATCGACGGGATTATATCCAGACAGACATGTCCCATTCACTAAGAATTATTCTAATAATGTCTCCTTGTCAGACTTAATTTGTTGCCCCCATTTCTTATCAAGTTTCTCTAAGTCACAGGATTTTATATATTAATATCCGGTATAGTTTCTCTGCGTGTATGAGTAGATAAAACTTTAAAAATTTAAAGCAACAAAAAGGCTTTGAAATAAATATTTCAGTTATAATATTCAATAAGTTATTATACTTTAATATTTGTATATTGTTTATTTATTTGACGGCAGTGATAAAATTATATGCACTCTGAATTTATGGAAGAACAATGCTTTACTGCAGAAAAATATACCAAAAAATCATATTTTAAAGAAATTGCTCTTTATGTTTTATTAAAGCCAAGTTTTATTCTGAGAAAACTCGTGTATTTTTTTAAGATATGATTTGACTCGGTAGTAAATATTAAGTATTTTGGTTTTAATATTTCAACATTCTTACTAGATGAAGCCAATTTTATATATATGTATATATATATATATTACAAAAATATACAAAAAATAGTTATAAACCTAAGATAAAACTATAGCTATGATAGAATAGTCTTAGCCACAGTAGTACTAATACAGATGGATATATATATATATATATATAGTTTAATAAAATGAATTAAAATAATAAGACAAAATTATACAACCCACAAAGCAAAAAGATAGAAACCGGATTCTAAAAAACATAACTAGATAATAAATGGTGGAATTGAATATTGGACTAGATTTGAATAAAAATATGCATAACAGGTAACAGAGGTAGAACTTTAAAAATAAAAGAAACAAAAGAATCTACGGACTTAAATGGAGACCTATTATGATTTCTAAAGCTGTCGCTGAATTAGGACCACCGAAATTAGGGTTAAGTATACGTTATGGATCCACATTCCCCGTACAGCAGAAATTTTGGACATAATAGAAAAAACAGAGCCACATTATATATATATATATGGAAGAAATTTATATAAAATATAGAACATAACAGGAAATAAAAAAAAATTAAGATCAAATCTAATGAAATACAAATAAGAACCTAGCGAGTCAAAATGCAATTTCGGACTTAGGACCGAATAAGTGGGGTTAAGCTAGTTTGAAGGCGCCAACCTTCCCCCTCTGCAACTCGGTAGGAAAGACCAAAATAAAATAAATAGAAATTTAAAGTATAAAAATTCTAAGTATAAAAAATTCAAAGTATAAAAAATCCAAAGTATAAAAAATCTCATAGAAATATGAAAGAACATCCGACTACTATTAAGCAAAAAATTCTCCCAAAATGTTTAAGCAGAAAAATATCAAAAGAATTACCCAGTAAAAAGATTCTTCCAAAAAGATTTTAAAACTTCTGCTCACAGAGCTTATTCCAGGAGATCCAACAATCTTGAAACCGATGGAAAGCTTTTATATGTTGTGATAAAAATCCTAATTGCACTTAAACGCATCCTTAATACCAGCTTGTAAGGAAGACGCCAAGAAAGATTACATTCAAATTTGGTAGGCTATAACTTGGTTGGTTGTCACAAATGTAGAAAATTGGTTGGTTGTCAAAATGTAGAAATTTGGTTTGGTTGCCAAAAATGTAGAAATTTTTCATTTTATAAGATTTTTAAGAAGGGTGTGGAAAAAATAAACTGTGTGAAGAGTGTTAAAACAGAATCTTCACAGCAAAACCACTAAAATGCTGACTTTGAAATCCTATTGTTGTATGGTGGTTTTGAAATCAGAAATAGCAAGACGATTAATGTATTTGTGATGAATATATGTTCTTAAGAAGTTAAAAGGATAGTCATAATCTAAGCAGCATTGGAAGAATTTCTTGATATTATTAAATTTATCTATTTTGTTGGTAGTTAAGTTATCATTCCTAAGTAAAAAATTCAAAACAATATTTCTGTAAATTGATAGATGCAAATTGCTGTTCCATACAGGAATTTTAATTACATGGAAACTAAAAGAATCTCTTTTGTCATAAATGTTACAGACTACTCTATTGTCAATAAGATGCAAGTCTAAATCTAGGAATTCAACCATATTAGAGTTAAAATTAGTTTTAAGAAGGTTGAGATTGTCAGGGTAGAACATAATATTTGGTTTGAATTCACTATTTTCGCCAAAAATTATTATATCATCTATATAACGGTAAAGTAAGAAAGATTCATCAAAAATATGATCAATTTAAAAAAAAAAATGTAAATATAGGTTAGCTAAACTATTACTGACAGGACCACCCTGAGGTAATCAATCCTCTGCCCTGTTTAAAAAGATTTTGATCAAATGCTATGAAATTTTCTTGTAAAACAAGATTAACCAGGATATCAAATTTTTCCTTTTTCATTGAATTATGCAATTCATATTTATCATAAATTAAATGTAGAATTCTAATCATATCATCTATATCAATAGAATTAAAAAGGTCCTCGAAGTCAAAGCCGTGCATGGAAAAAACTGTCATATCCTTCGTGACTCTAACAATCTCTAAGCTATTTTTAATTATTGCTGTGTGTTGAAAGCTATCGATAGTATTTTGAAGAAGGGATTGTAAAATCTTCCCAAACTTCGTTATATATGTATTATACCCATTAGTAATACTACGGAATTTTATTGGATTTTTGTGGAATTTTGGTGTTAAAAAAATTCATGGGTATATATATATATATATATATATATATATATAAACAAATATATTCTGCAGATATAACATAACATGATTGAAGATGAAGAACTGGCACTTGTAAATTTATGACTATTCGATAAGAATTATCTTAACTCCCTCAACTGATTAGGATACGGATTTTAATTCTAACATATTTTCTTATTTTAAAAGGCTCCAGATCTTCAGACTCCTAAATCATAATTTTGTTTAATAAAATTTGGTATATCATGTTTCCATATTCTGTTGGCTGCATTCCATATTTAAATTTTATACTTCATTCTAGGATACAATTTCATCTACAATAGATGACCTGTAACTGACCACCATGGAGCCTGTCTTCAGAGGAATAAGGAAATAATTGGTTTAACCGAATTATGTGAAATACAGTAAACATTACTTTAAATTTGACAAACCGGATAAAAAATATCACAGACCAATTATTTGCTACTTTGATCTATTTTTTAAATTAAATAAGTAAAGGAAATTCTCTGGGTGACCATCTCTCTTCATAATTATTATCCTGTATTTATCTTCCTTTGTTCATGTCGTTACAACAATAGTTTATATCCTGAAGGTCAGTAAGTGAATATAGTGATTGTTTGTTAACGTCCCTTTTCGAAACAACACAAGGACAATTGATGACGTATCTTGTAATGCCAAATAACGAGGATGACATCTGAGCTGGCAGTTCACTCCGCAACCAACACCAACGTGAGAACTTCCATGAACTAGCAAACATGACCACCCGTCTACCGCGGCCATCAGTAATTTAATATAAATATATATTTAAAATGTCCATAAAAAGCTATAATTACGTTAACATAAATTTTTCAGAGTAGGCTACATATTGGAAACTAAGCCATTGCACACACGGTAAGTCTCCAATTGTGAAAGTTATTTCATGGTGGCCCATCTGGTGGCGGCCATCACTACAAAATTTCGACGCAAGAAACAATTTAATTCAAGCTCTCATCGCATGCTAAATATTGCCGCTATTTAATTTTGCCAAGAGTACCGAGCCAAATTGACTCTCAAGGGATATTTTACATGCCACATAATCGTATGACATGCGTACTTACAATTTTCGCATTTAGAAAATTGACTTCAGCCGGGATCGAACCCACAAACTGGGGCTTGCGAAGTGGACATACTACCTCTAAGCCATTGAGCCGATGTGTTAATATAATAATATATGCATGTTCAGTTGAATAAATAGTAATAGAATAAAACACTGAAGATCATACAGAAACATTAAGAGCCCCTAGAATCGCTTTTAACACCCTTTTATTAGCTTCGCTTGTATGTAACGGAATCTTTGAACTCAATTTTTACCCACTTAAAGAGGTCATATTAATTCGAAATTTTGCTCAATTGTCCAGGACCGATGACAATACAATAATTTAATAATTTTGTTCCTTTGTCCTGATTAGGATCATCAGGATAAACGATTTCCCACTTTCAGATCTCATCCCGCATTTGGGGACTCATTTCAGATCCCATTTCTAGATTTGGCGACTAAAAGATTAAATTACAACTTAGTTCGATTAACTATAAGAGAGTGTTTGCTTAGTTTTTAAACTGCAATTTATTCTGTTAAGCGTGTGTTTGAACCTAAACAAGTTGAAACGATGTTTTTTATGTTTTTACTTAATGACAAAACATTACAGCGAGCAAAAAAGTTTTTGTTTGTCTGCCAGATGACGCTTCAGTTTGATTCAATATGGCTACTTAAATTTCAAGCCATTTGAGCCAAAGCAGTTTCAGAGGATATATGCTTTTAGCTTTTTTCTATTTACTTTTATATTTTACAAAGATTATGGGGACATATTTCGTAATTTTTCTACCAGAGCAGCTTGAAATGGCATCCTATTCTACAAAACAGGAATTCTTCACATTTTTTTGTTTTATGGACTGTCTTCTTTCGTTAAGGTAAGAATTCTAAAACTCTTTTATTTGAACTCTCTCCTCCAATCCCCTCTTTTTTCACCCACTTCTCAAATGAACATTCCCTCTAGCACTTAAGCTTATTGATTCATACGCATTAAACACCTTAAAACGTAAATTTAAAAGAAAAATCAGTTAATTCAGTGCTTCTCAAACTTTTAATATTTGCGACCCACTATTCAGTCATAATTTTCATTGCGCCCCCCCCCCTCCTCCATACAAATAACAATGTATTGAATTCAATAATACTATACTTTGACAGTTAAGCTGCAACAGACTTTAACCTCTTTAAGTACCACCGGCGTATATAAACGTCTCCCTCAGCGAAAGCGTTAATTGCTCCGGACGTATATATACGTCTTTCCGAAATACAATCTTTCCTGCGCATTGTTATCCATAAAATTATTCCGAAAGCTTTGGAATGCAATAAATGGACCTTGACAGAAACTGCGAATGATTTACTTATTTCAGAGGATTTCCTTATTTATTCCTGCCCCCCCCCCCATACATCGCATACCCTCGCTTATGTGGAAAACGGTGGCATTGGGTAGCAAATCAAGTTATTTTAAATCGGCAGTTAAAGGGTTAATTATAAACCGTACAAATTATCAAGATAAGTGTTAATTTTTGTATATTACTTTATATATGACAAGCCCATACGGTCACTAGTAATTATTAAACTTGTTCTTGTATGTTAAATAATTAAAAATGCATTGTACAGTACTGATTTATAGATGCATCATATCAGTGCAAATGTTAACTTTATTTTTATACTATGTCCGAATGTATTTTGTTTGTTTACTTTCTCAGTAAATTAATAATTTTATAAAATAATCTTTCGTTTTCAATTTTTCAATATGCTCGCGCCCCTTTCTTAGAGTTCTCACGCCCTCTTAAGGGGACGCGCCCCACAGTTTGAGAAACGCTGAGTTAATTACTAGTAAAAAACAGGTATCCTAATATAAACATTCTACAGCAATGTGTATACTTTTCTCTTTTTAAAAGAATTCAATAATAATATAACAAGCAACATTAAATATTCCAAGTAATGATTTTTAAACAAAACTAAAAAAAAATTTCGTCTTTTTCATTTTTTAAGTATGTTAATAATAAAATTAGAGTAAAGATTAAACTACGTCCTAAACTAGCAGTTACCTACCCATTTCGGTGGGTGTTTCATGACGCTGCATATGACTAGATATTGTTTTTTTTTTTTAATTCTTCTTTATCTAAATCTTAGCATTAATTTTATCATTGTACTGAAAGACAATTTTATAATCCTCGCCCTTAATATAAAAATGACAGGAATTTTTAAAATGGGAGCATAGGTTTTTTACGCCACCGCAACCCCCCCCCTCTCCGTTGAGAGTTGATTTCCGTAAGAACCCGTTCTACTCAACAGAGGAAACATGCCTGCCAAATTTTAAGTGTGTAGGTCTAATGGTCCAAAAAAGGGAATTTTTTAATCAATAGGCACACCAGCAAATCCTGCTTCTCATGCTAGCTGTCAATTTCCTCACGATAAATACTAGTGGATCTACAAAAAAAAACATGTCTACCAAATTTCGGGTCAGGGGTCTAATAGTTCTAAAAAGGGAATTTTCGTCCATAAAGCGTGAGTTAATTATTGAGTGTTAATTTTCGCAAAATCTGTTTCCTACGGATCTCTGTTCTCCAAAAAAAAAATATATCCTCCCAATTTTCAAGTATGTTGACTTGGTTAATAAGTGAGTATGTAAATGAGTTATGCATGAGTGTGTGAGAGTCACTTTTTCAATTATACACAAAAAATAGGTAAAAAAAATTAGGCCCAATGGGATAGTATATAATTTTACATACAACATATATTATTGAAACTAGTTGCAAATATTAAAACTAATAAAAAAGGCAAATCTAAAATTAGATTAGATATTATTTGTACACAAAGGTCCTAAAATAGTTTTTCATTCAAGCCTATGAGCCTTCTTAAATCTCTGCATCCCTTGTAGAAAATTTATTTTAAAAAGATCAACTTAGAAGAGTATTACGGACTCTGTATCAACCCTACGTAAAAAAACTGCAACTAAATTAAAATTCGAACATAAGCCCACCAGTGATTAAATGAATATTCACACAGAAAATAAAAGTGGCACAAAATGCAACAATAACTTAGAAGTAGCTGATACAAATTTCAGTGAACATTTTGCGCATTCATTTCCATTATCAGATTCCAAAAGGTTCCTTATGCTTTTCAGAAGCAGGGGGTTTATTAATTGATTCCTCGTCTCCCTCCCCTGATAACATTGAAAATGGAAGGATAATTAATTTCAGTATTAGCAGAAATGCATTCTGAAATATACACCCACAATCTCATTAGATTATTAATTCCTCATGATGTTAGATACTTTAATGACACTAATGGCATAATAGAAATGTGGGAATGATGTATCGTATACATCTATATCCTCATTTATATACTGAAATGATTGACCTTGTCTAATGATTCAATGCATTTATATATTCATACTTGAGCAGTTATATCAAGAAAAAAGTAATATAAAAAAATTGAAGTCAATTCCTACTTTGAATGGATGCATAGAAGTATTCTATCGATGATTGAAAATTTGAACAAGATATATACACTCATGGACAAAAAAATTAGCTTACCAGGGAGTCGTCAAAATGAAACGAAATTTTACATATGTAATGACTATTTTTATATGATTTGAAAATCAAAGAAAAAAAACCATTTATTTCAGAGAAAAAGGCAAAAGAACGGAGGATTTAATACCCTGTTGAACCCTCTCTAACGCGGATGCACGATGCGATACGATCGGGCACTGAGGCATATAAGTTCTGTATGATGTCTTGAGACATTTCGTTCCATATTTTCTGTAACCTTGCCTCTAGTTCGTTCAAATTCGTGGGATAACCAACTCGCCGTCCCAAATAATCCCAGATATGCTTGATTGGAGACAAATCTGGGGATCGGACAGACCAAGGAAGGGTAATAACAGAGCGGAGAAAGTCTTTTGACACCCTCGACGTGTGAGGCCGAGCATTGTCTTGTTCAAAAACGGCTTCTGGGAACCGTTGCATGACTGGCAACACATCTGTTTGCAGGATGTCATGAACAAACCGCTGGGCTGTCATGGTGCCACGGATCAATACTTGGGGTAACCATGTATTATAGGCAATGGCACCCTATACCATCACACCAGCTGTGGGAGCGGTGTGTCGCTGTAAAGCAAAGGCAGGATTGAGGCGTTCACGACGGGGTCTCCACACACGATTGTCATTGCTGAGATTGAATTTAAGTAACACTTTATGATCTGATTGATCTTTCGGTATTTTATGCGTCTTTTCGTTTAAAAATATTCATATAACAAAATGTACTCTGTTATTTAAACACATTTTTTTTAAAGATGCATGGACAAAAAATTATTCAATGCTAAAATCTATTTTTTGTTTTATTCACGGATATTTTTTGGAATTAAGAAATAAAAAACACCAATTTGTGAAAACTGGAATGCATTGATTTTTTGTCTTTTGTTGTTGTTGTTTATTTGTTTATTTCAATCCGTTGAAAGTTTCAGAATAAATTATTCTTCAAAATCGAAACTTTTTTGCATAGAGGTGTTCTAATACAATGGCCGAATTTTTTGTAGATTATGCAAATAAGATATTCTCTACTAAATGTCTTGAAACACACATAATGCCTTCATAACTTGAAGAAACACTTTAATGATGTATGAAGGAAGGAAGGGGAAAATAAAAAATAGGATTTAGAAAAAGAAACTTCTTTCTGCTTTAGAAGTAGTATTCACGTACGATGATGATAAATTTAGATAATAATTCAGTTTTAAGCAACAAACTAGTAAAAAACAGGAAACAGATCATAAAATTTTTTGTTTTGTCTTATTATTTTAAAATCTTTATGTAGAAAATATTTCGGTCATTCTTCTTGCATTTTTTCTTAATAAAGAAAACAATTTAGTTTTTATTTTGTCTTAATTTTAAGACTATTTCACTATTTATTCAGAACCATTTTAAAAATTAAAGCAGTGCTTTCCGAAGCATGACATTTAAAAGAGTTGTAGAGAATGCAATCCATTTCCTGAGATTTCAACTTTTAAAACTTTTTAATGACATTCCAAATTAATACCGGGGAAAAAAATGGCAAAACATGTCAGGAATGACTGATTCAGTGAGGTGACCATTTTTATGATAAATAAGAGAACAAATCACGAGTTTCCGACAATTCAAAACGGAAAAAAAAGGTTTCGAACTTATTTTAATAGAATATATTTAGTACGAGTGTGTTCACTTCATTACGCAGTAAAATTCATTCAGATTTTCAAAACGCGTCTTGCGTAAAATTTTCCGTTGTTTTTTCTATGTATGTATAGAAGAAAATGCTTCCAAGGTTAACTTTTAATTCTCAAGTTTTTTTCTTTCTGGGGGGGGGGTCTGTTTAAAGTGGTATCATTTATAAAGCTTTGAAGACAAAATAGTTTAAGTTTAAATAAAATCTTTTGAAGCTTTGATGTAAAAGCAGAAAATATTAATGTATAATATAAATTTCTTTTTTTATAAATACAAATAAAATAAATAGCTATAATCTTTATTGTTATATACAGGTTGTCGAAAAAATAGCGAGAAAACTCTGCCTAGCATAGAATTCCTCAATCTGTGGGGCGCTTCTCCCTAGGGGTCTTCTCCCAGGGTGGCGCCAGAATATAGAAAAGTCGAAAATAAAAGATTTAAAATAAGTATTAATTTACTGAAGGGAAGTAAAACAAAATACCTTCTGAAACAAATTATGCACTGATACATTTTTAAGCATATGATTCTTTTATAATATTAAAGCATATAATATAAGCATATAATCTGTTATAATATACGTATCGTATCAGTTCTGCTCAATATTTTTACTAATTAATTTGTCAATACAAACAATTTATTTGTAATTCAACAAGTTTAAGATTTACTAGTTACTCCCATGGGCTTGGCATGTACAAAGTTTAGTACTTATCTTGATAATTTGCATGGTTTATAATTAATGTCGTATTGTAGCTTTAAGTCAAAGTACATTTTTATTGCATTCAATGCATTGTTATTGTATAAAGGGAGGGGGCGATGGAAATTATGATTGAAAATTGGGTCGCAAATATTGCAAGTTTCACAGGCACTGCCATACTGCCACAGCCAGATACTTCGTTGAGAGTACATAAATAATGGGCAAAGAACTGTACCTGAATGATTCGAAATTTACGAGAAAAATACCCTTAGCGAAAATGATGATGATGATACATGGAGGTTCGTGGTGAGGTTCCGATACACTTCTGGACCTTGTACGTTATTGACTGCATGTAGCACACCCCAACGCTAGATTGGACACGTGGGTTGCTTTTTACGGCCCCCATGATCACCAGAGCTCACACCTTTGAATTTTTTTTCGATGGGGCCATCTGTGAGAACTGGTTTATCGAGACGGAGTGAGAACGCGAATGGACTAGTCGCTCTTATGCCTTCCGTTTGTACATCAATGGACACCGCACTGCTGTGACGTGTGCACTCATCCATTCCACGGAGCACTCAAGCTTTTTTCAATCCCTACTATTAGTTCACTCTCTTTATATTATATATATATATCTTGTTCCAATTTTCAATCGTTAATAAAATACTTTCTATTCACATCCAATCAAGTTCAAATAATTTTTT